>PVKN010025570.1:0-14079 GCA_004027915.1 Capromys pilorides
GCCAAAATGTTGGCTATCCTTGCAGCCCTTCTTTTTCTCTAATTTTTTGGTCTGCAAACTTTAGTTGTTAACCCTCCAGAAGAGAAGTTTAGTGTTATTATTACCTTATAACATAGGCATTTAGCTTAACATCACTATCTTTCTAAATATCAAACACCTTAGACATAACATGGAACCAGTATTTTCCATTCATCACTAATATTCTAATAAATCTCTATAGAATGTGAAAAAATTACATGTTTTTACATAGAAGTTTAGAAATCTAACCATATACACGGTCTCAGGGTAAATCCTGAGAGAATTTGACTGACTTTCTTAGATACAAAAGTTACACTTTTTGTTATATAGGTCTTGCTTTATCTTGGTCTTAACCATCCCACAGAAAAGTCTAACCATGAGGTATTAAAAGTAAAGCCATATTAATATGCTGAGCTGTAAAAGGCTCAAGTCAACAGCTTCTGATGTTGCCAGTTCTCCTGATAACCCACTACTATTATGGACTATTGGACTATATATACAGCTACTTTCTCTTAGTTCAATGAGAAGAAAGATTTGTACTAATAATATTTAGAAAAGATATTATGTCTGCATCTTGTACTCTGAACAACTACTATGAGGACAACAATATGCAATATATTAATTATTGTAACTGTCCTACTAATGTGTTTTGAAACTGTCTCATTGTTATTTCTTTCTCATTAAAATTAATAAAATTAAAAAAGAGGTTGGCTAAGCTATGATACTCTGGCAACTTAAGCAAACACTGAATGCATATCTAACTTATAATTCTCAACTTCACAATGAATTTGTTGGGATATAACCCTAGTGTAAGTGAAAGAGTCCTTAGCAAATACGTATACATATTTGAAGGGCCAGTGAGATAGCTCAGTGGACTAAGTGCCTACCTAGGCAAGCACAGGGACCAGGGTTCAGTCCCCAGTACCACGTGCCACACCGGTCCCACCCCCTAGTTGCACTGAGATGGCCATGGAGACCAGGTGTGATGGCATACACCTGTAACCCCAGCATGGAGGAGGCTGAAAACAGGAGGATCACTATGAGTCTAAGCTATGTAATGAAACCCTGTACCAAAAAAAGCAACATACACATTTTAATATGAGTGTTCCAGGGGGTGGCAGAGGGAGGGAGATCTTAAATAAGGATTTGGTTGGCATGATTAGGAGGCCAGTGGACACTGAGATCTGCGAGGCAATGGGCAGCTCCTGAGCTGGAATTACAGAAGAGCCACGGCAACAGTTCCAGTCTAAGTCCCAAGAGCCGCAAGGCCCAGAAGAGTGAGAGTTTCAGTTTGATTTCACAGGCAGGAAAAATTCAAAGGCCATCTCCCAGGAAGACACCTGATTCAGAAAGGCTCACTCATATTAGGAAGTGAAATCTGGGTATCAGAATCCACCAACTCAAATATTAATCCCAGCCCCAGAAATGTTCTCACAGAAATACTCGGAAGAATGCTTGCTCAGATATCTGGACACTAATGGTGTGGTGCGGTTGACACATAAAGTTAACCTTTGCGCAGTGTCTGCCATTTATCTTTTGTTTATTTATATGGTACAGGGTCTCCCTATGCATTGCAGACTCATAGTGATCTTCCTGTCTCAGTCTCCCCAGGGCTGGGATTGCAGACATGTGCCACTCCTCCTGGTTTCAGTGGCCAGCACAACGAGCCCTGAGTTCTGGGACCAGCATGGCATATGATGCCAGGGATTAAACTCTGGTTCTTGCGCTTGCCAGACAGGCACATAGACTGCTGAGCTATCTTCCCTGGCCCCTGCCATTTTTCTTGGCAAATGCTGTCATTGTTTCTTTGACAAACATGGTCACTGTAAAGACCAGAATACAAAGGCAGATTTTCTCCCATGAGTAAAGAGGGCAAGTGCAATGATCTCATGCAACAGTGGCCCTGGTGCAGGCCACAGGAGGAAGGATGCCATTCCAGCCAGATGAGGTGGCCCTTAGCACACTACCCAAAGTGACCACGAGCAGGAAGAGTCCCATGTTGTCTGTGGCTAGGGCTTCTAAGGTTTCAAAACAACCTGGGACCAAACATCTTGCCCTGGGCCCACTGGTGTAGTACCCCCTCCCTCCCTCCCCCGTGGGGGCCAACTGTTTCAACCTCTGCCCTAAACAGTGACTTCCAGGGAAACAGGGAGTGACACTGTAGGGTTCATTCATGCTGCATTCCCAGATCTTGCCACGGGGCCTGGCATTCAGTAAGCACTGACTCAGACTCCACAATCAGAATGCAGCAAGCCCTGCACCTGTAGTGCTTGACCTGAAGTCTCCTCTATGAGAAGACCACAAACAAGGGCCAGCAAGGGAGCTCAGCAGACTAAGCACCCGTGTAGGCAAGCTTATCCCTGGCATCACATCCCATGCCAGCCCCGCTCCCAGGCACGCTGAGCTGGACACAGAGACCAGGCGTGGTGGTGCACACCTATAATCCCAACACTGGGGAAGCTGAAGGCAGGAGGATCCTTGAGTCTGTGCTGCATGGTGAGATCCAGCACAAAAGAAAAACAAAAAAAGAAGACCACAAACAACTTTGTAAATCTGACTTGTCCCACAGCAGCTGCCAAGCTCCAGGGTCACAGAGCACAGCATTCTCCTCAGAGCCCAGTGTCCTTCTCAAGGTGACATGCTGACATCAGAAGGAAGAAGTTCTTTGGGTCTCAAGTTCCGCAGCCACAGACCAACAGGAACCGAGACGCCAGGCTCCCGGCGGATTGTCCCCTGCTGGATTCTGCAGAGCAGGTCCGTGCCCACTGCCCCCGAAAAGGGAGGATACAGCCTCCATTGCTTGAAGCCAAGACTGCACAACAAGGCCCACTCCACCTGGTCACCTGGGCATAGAGGACCAATGACTTGCCACAGGCAAACGCAGAGAGAAATCGAGAGGGCGGCACCGTCGCAAGCTTCTGTCCTAAGTCTGCATCAGACCCGATTCTCTCTCCTCCCAGGCAAGAGAACAGCATCCTTGTTCTACTCCAACCACGCATTGCTCCCTAGGACTTAGTAAGGACTAATATTTGTTAGAGACCCTGGGTGGTGAGAAACACAAATTGGAAATATTGATAGAATTTTGAAATGTTTTCTCAACTGGGCTCCATGGAGCTCCTGGTGAGATTTTTGTTTGGTTTGGTTTGTTTTTTTCTTTCTTTCTTTTAATGTATTTGGGACAGGGTCTTGCTAGGCAGCAGCTCAGACTCATAGTGATCCTCCTATTTCAGCCTCCCTACTCTGGGATTACCAGTGTGTACCACCATACCTGGACTCAGTGGCTGGCTCCGTGTGCCCAGAGAAGGGCCAGCACAGCCTGTAGTACCAGGGATTGAACCCAAGTCCTTGTGCTTGCCTAGGCAGGTGCTTAGACCGCTGACCTATCTCCATGGCCCAAATTCCCTCTCTAGGTGCAGAGCCATGCCCTGTTTCTTGCTCAGATAACTGAAGGAACATCTTCAAGCCTCTGTCCTGAGCCTAAAGAACACTGGTGCCCACAGTTGTACCACATGGGCTTGGAGCGTGTACACACTTCAAGGGACGGACTTTGGCCTAGTGCTGGGGGCAGCACTCCCAGCCCAACAGTCTTCTGTTTCCTTCCATCAAGCCCAGGGCACCAGCACGCTGCGTAGGCTCTCACTACACAGCTTGGACTCAAGCTGAGCCCAGAGTGTCTAGGGAATATGTCCCCTGGGTCCTAGCAAGCTGTCCTGGTTCACATAAATAAGCTCCAGACAAAAGCAGGGCTTAGAAAAGCCACTCAGTCCCATGCACAATAGCAAACCTGGACTCTCTCTCTCTCCTTTCCTCTTCTCTCACCTCTGCTCTGCCCCTTTTCCTTTCTATTCTAGCCGAGGGCCCCAAATGGTTGTTCCCACTCTGTGCCGTACGACCAAAGACATGCGCTGTCTTGTAGCTCTCAGCTCTGCTGTGGACCCCAACCTCCTGCTGTAGCCCTTGCTTTAAGCAGAACCTGGCTGGCCCACACCAGTCCTTTGGGTTCCATGATTCAAGAGGTGGCCTGCAGAGGAAGGACCCGGACACCGGGTGGGCAGGCGGCTCTTCTAGTGCCAGAAGGCATTCCAGCCTTGGAATACTACCTAGAATACTAGGTAGTATTCTGTAGTATTCTGTAGTTGATGCGTGCCAATATACTAGTCCCTTGTGTAGGGGAGGGAACTCTTCCCTGGAAAGAGAAGAAATATCTGGATGAAGATGAATCGACCTCACCCTCAACCCTGGGAAGGTGGGTCTCACGCCCATCCTGCAGGACAGTCAGGCTCCACCCTCAGAGCAGGTCACGGGGCAGCTCTGGGAAGGCTGCCTCCAAGCCACTGATGGGTGGCACAGTGTGAAACAAGTGGCATCCAATCCCTCTGACACCAGCGGCTCCATCCTTATTTATTTGTTCATTTTTATGTATTTGGTACAGGATCTCACTATGCAGCTCAGACTTGTAGTGATCCTCTTGTTTTCAGCCTCCCCAGCACTGGGATTAAAGGCATGTGCCACCACGCCCAGATTCGGTCGCCGGCTCAGCTTGCCCCAGGAGCAGGGCTGGCACAGCACGTGGTGCCAGGGATCAAACCCTGGTCCCTGTGCTTGCCAAAGCAGGCATTTTGTCCACTGAGCTATCTTGTGCACCCTCCACAATCCCCGAGCTTCCAAGAGTCCACGCCATTGCCATCAAAAGCCCAGAGAGGCCACTTTTACAGACTGCTGTCTTTCATTATTTAAAGAGAAGGGCCCTCAGCCCTGCTCAGGCCCTAGCGCCCTAGAGATGCTACCATTCTGCCGAGGGAGCCCATGACTTGACATCAAGCTCCGAGTCTTCTGCTTGCTGGGCTTTGTGTGGCCGATCACCCACCCTGCCCAGGCCAGTGCATCCTTCTAGGCAACGTGGGAATGAGAGGAGGGTCAGCGATTCCCTACCCCAAGACGCATGCCTCTCCTACTTATTCCCACACAGTAAAAGTAAAATCTAGGGGCCATGCCTGCTTTATTCAGCTCCAAGGAATGTAACTGATTCTACACCTGGATGCTCACTCTTCTCTTCGTATTAAACGGTCTTTCTTTCACCGTGGTAGAGGCCAAACATTAATACTCCTATCCTCCTTCCCTGATGAAACAAGACCCTGGCAACCGAATGTCCTCCTTCCCTGCTTGCTTATTTTATTGGCCTATGAAATCCCGAAGTATGATGACAGTGGACCAGGTGGACTCTGTAACCTTTGAAGCTCTGACAGGATCAGGGCACAAGGGACGCAAGGGACGTTCGGACCTGGGAGCCAGCTTCTGTGTTGGACTCCACGCCCCAGAACCAGGTGACATGGTGCCAGTCACTTTGTCTCTTTATTCCTCCTGAAAAGGTGAATGATAGCAGTGCCTCCTGGATGGAGGCGTCTTAAGTTGGAGTCACCACAGTCCATGATCTGTGACATAAAGAAACCGCCCTGAAGCAACAGTGACAATGAGCAGGGGTGAGGGGCAGCGGGAATGAGGAGAAAGAGGGAGGTGGGCAGGAAGGACAGGGAAAGGCAGCAGGAGGAGGAGTAGAAGCTCGGCCTCCTGTCAGAAGTGGAGCTGAGCTAGGTGTGGGGGTGTGCAGGCCTGCAAGCCTGTAAGCCCTACGCTGTGGGGGGCTGAGGCAGGCGAATCATAAGGTCAAACACGGTCTTCTGGAGCAACTTAGCAGCTGTGGGACTCTGCCTCAGGAAAAGTAAGCATGGAAAGATCTAGAACGAAGGCCCTGGATTTAATACCCAGTAGAGAAACAAAGGAAAAGGAAAGAATGAAGAGAGGGACGGAGGGGGGGAGGGACGGAGGGGGGGAGGGACGGAGGGAGGAAGAGTGTGAACAAGGGAGCGGGGAGGGAAAGAGAAAGGGACGGAGGAGAACAGAGGAGGAGGAGGAAGAGGGAGAAAGGCAAGAGGAGGGGAATAAAGTAAAATTGGGAGGAGGGGGAGGAGGGCAGGGATTGGTAGACTGGACCAAAGCAGTGGGGCTTCTGAGATATATCTCCCCACCACCACCATCAAAAAAAAAGTCTATGGCTCTCCATGGCAGAGTCCCACTGTTAGCTCAAACCTGTGCCACTTAGCTCTTCTCTGTGTCCCCTGCATCCCAGAGGGTCACATGCAGCCCCTTTCATCAAACCACCCATTGGGGGCCGGGAGCAATGTGGCTAGGCTGGGAATTGGCTGCCTGCAGGTCAGGTTTTTCTCCCTGGCCCAATCGGCTGAGGCAGGAGCGTGGCTAAATCCTTGAGTCTCAAAAACTGTCAAAGGCCTAGGAAAGCTCCTGGAAGGGAAGTGGGGTGGGGGGGTGGGGGGGGGTTGTCCAGCGACTTCTACCTGGTCATACAGCAATGAGAATTGGCAGATTGGCAGGATCAAAAGAGTCATTGGTTAGGAAGGACACGAGAAACCCACACCAAGTGGGGAAATGAAGGAAATATGATGGGCAGATTTGTTCAGGACAGTGGCTTGACTGGATGCTGTGGGACTTACTAACTCCTAGGCCAATCAAATTGAAGACAGATCACATGACCGGAACAGCCTAGGAAGTCTACGTGGGCGGGTTGCACTTGCCTGAAGTTGGAGTCAATACCAGCAGAAGGCAATCCAGTTTCCCCATGTAGAAATTTCAAAAGGCCCTGAAACTCTTCTTTGTTAAAGAAAAGTGGCCCCCAGAGGGAAAGCCTTTGAGATTCCCAGGAGCCGGAAAGAATGATTTGCCTCTCTCTGGGGAGGAACCCATCAAAGACCAAGAATTACTTACCAGCTAAATCCTAACATCTTAATCTTTTATTAGGTGAGCATTCGCTCCTTCAGGGACACAGGACCACCATTCTGTTTGCTCGGCAAATAGATTGAAATCTTCCAGCTAATTTGGAGCTATCCATGCTACTAACTCCTAATTTGGAAAAGAGTGAATTAGTTGTGAGCAATTGCCCGAGAGTCAAAGCATCTGAGACCAAATCCTAACCATAAAGGAAGCGGAGGGAAGCCCATCCGAAAGGCTTGGAGTGTGAAAAAGCATTCAGGCTTTCATTTTCTGGGTAATTGATACTAGTTCTAAAGCCATAGATGTTTTGCAGCTTGACTTACCTGGATAAATTTGGCTATACAAACCTCAGCAAACTACAGGATTGGCTGTGAGAGCCATCTAGTCTCTCAGAGGCAGGAATAATTCCTGAGATCTCCCTTGATAATGTTCTCGTTGATATCCTAAGCTGATGTCAAATCCTCACATTCCCTGGCTGGTTAATCTTCCACCGGGATCTCTGTCTCTCAGACTGCTGCAGATATTTGGCAATATGTCTTTCTTCCCAGTTCTATAGACGTTGGGTTAATACGCGGCTAGATTTGACCTATTTCCACAGAATGTTGTGGAATGCCTACTAAGTGCAAGGCGTGCCCTGTGTTTATTTTCCAATTACTGGCAGTAAATGTCTATTAATAAGGGAGCCTGCTTCCTCCCCACATGCCACATCGCGGCGTCTTGCAGAGATTTCTGCTGGAAGTGGAAGGTGACTGCTTTAATGATCAGCAAGCTTGCATAGCACTCCGGAGTGCGTTTAGCGAAGACAACTTATCTCCAGGGGATTTGTGGAAGTGTTGTGGATCAGTTAAGAGGCCTTACAAGTGGCGCTGTGACATGTTTGCTAAGCAGCTGTCTTGACCGCACCAGAATGAACTGTCACATCCGGGCAAAAGCATCCCCACGACTACCAGGAGAGCCCAGAGATGTCCATTCCTATGCCGATTGGCCAAAGGGGAAGGTGTCCCCTGTGCTGATGGAACCCTTTTCTGTCAGCTTCTCCTAACCCTGTGAGAGCATTCATAGAGTTAGAATTTGATCCGCCTTCCCACCAAGTGACTCTCACCACACAAGGCTTCTGCCCCATGACCCCCCTCTCAGCAGGTGATCCTCCTTTGGCAACCACAGTCACACAGGAGCTTTCTAAAAGCTTAGATGCCTTAGTCTTAGACTCAGAGACTCAGGTCTAGTGGTTCCATGCTGGTGCCAAGTAAGATGCAAGACAGTACCCCAAGGGGCCCAAGATGCTTCTGTCCTAGCCTCTCTTCGGAGTTCCCAGCTCAGATAAGCAGCGTTTGCACCAAGCTTCTCCCTCAAGGCATCTCTACAAGGGGTGCCTTGCTCATCCCCACCTCCACCACTCACCCTCAGTACTCTTCCCTCAGGTCCCACTCTCCCCTCCTCAGCCTCCATCAGCCGCATCCCTAGAAGAGCACCATACGCACCCCTTTTGCCTCCGTCCTCCTGACCCTGCTGTCGTTCATCTGTATCACTTCTCAATTTCTGTCCTGCAGGAGTTGCCCCCTTGGCCCCCCTATCTCTGGTCTCACTCACATATCTACCTATTAGGCCTTGGCACCCTATTGCTCTCTGAATGTGACTCAGACTCCCTGAGGAGCCCTCAGATGGCCTTCAGTACCTGCATCTTATCGGCCTCCTATTTCAACTTCCTGATTATAACACCCTAAACTTCACATTTCACCCAACAGTGTCCCCTTCACGTGCATGCCTTTCCACCCCTGCCCGCCTGCTAAACTCCTACTGCAGTTAGAAGTTAAGACCCATTAGGATCCTCACAGCCGATTTCTGATTGTAGCTAGGAGGGCTCCCTCTCCCAGTGAGTCTCACCTCTCCAGGTCTTGCTAGCTGAATTCCTTTATTCTTCTACTTCCGTTTACCTTTATGCCTGTATTAGAGTACAGTCTAAGTGCTCTAAAATGCACACATCTTAGCCACATCTACAGAACTGTGAATCATTGTCATCTAATTCCAGAACATTCCTATCTCCCCTAAAGAAACTTTGTACCTATTTATCTCGCCAATTCCTACCCTCAGTCAACCATGAGTCTATTTCTTATGTTTATATTTTATTCATTTGGGGCATTTAGGTGAGTGGAATTATACCACAGGTGTTCTTTTGTGTCCGGCTGCCTCTCTAGGTGAGCTTTGGAGGTCCCTTCCTATATCAGGACTCTGTTTCTTTCTCTTACCAAATCATACTCCATGGTGCAGAAGTGCCACATTTTATCTGCCAGCTCCTCAGCTGATGGACAGTTCAATTCTTTGTACTGTTCTGCACAGGGCTTCTGAGAATATTCATATATGGTGACACCTCAGCTCACGAACTCAGTTTGTTCCATGACTGTGGGGAAGATAACACAGCCATGTTTACTACTCAGTACAGAGTTCATGAATGGAACCAAAAGTTTGCTGAATACTTCTGTTTGCAAACTGAAGCGTTTACTAACAGAAGTGTTCATGAACCAGAGTACTACCACACAAGGTTTCTGTGTTTGAGATTTAGCTGCCAACCTTTGGCACTGTTGACAAATGGTGGAACCTGGGTGAGGCCTATAGGGAGGAAGTTAGGTTACTGGGAGAGGAAGTTAGTTTCCTGAAGGAGGAAGTTAGATTCTTAGGGGAGGAAGTTAGTTTCCTGAGGGAGGGAATTAGGTTCCTGGGGGAGGAAGTTAGTTTCCTAAGGGAGGAAGTTAGGTTCCTGGAGGAGGAAGTTAGGTTACTGGGGGAAGAAGTTAGGTTACTGGGGGAGGAAGTTAGGTTCCTGAAGGAGGAAGTTAGGTTACTGCAGAGGAAGTTAGGTTACTGAGGGAGGAAGTTAGGTTCCTGGGGGAGGAATTAAATTACTGGGGAAAGCAGTTAGGTTATTGCAGAGGAAGTTAGATTCCTAGGGGAGGAAGTTAGTTTCCTGAGGGAGAAAGTTAGATTCCTGGAGGAGGAAATTAGGTTCCTGGGGGAGGAAGTTAGGTTCCTGGGGGAGGAAGTTAGGTTACTGGGGGGAGGAAGTTAGGTTACCAGGGGAGGAAATTAGGTTACTAGGGGAGGAAGTTAGGTTACTGAGGAAGAAAGTTAGGTTATTGAGTCTTAAAGGAGATATTGAGATCCCAGCCCTTTTGTCTCTTCCACTTCCTGACAACCATGAAGTGAACCCTGCCACACGCTCCCTAACATACGAGGTCCTGTCCACCCAGCTGTGGAGGCAACAGGGCCCCATGACTACAGCCTGAAACCTCAAAACCCATAATGTAAAAACCTTCTTTTGAATTGTTTATCTCAGGTATTTTGTCACAGCAACCGAAACCTGAGTGACCCAGACGTTGCACTGAGTATCCTCTATAAGCGTGCAACTTTCACTTTTTAAATTCTTAATTTCTGTTTTACAAACTTGATTTTTAAGCCCTGACTTTAAATGAATGACCCCAGGTCTACCAAGGCCTACACATGAAGGAGAAAAGAAACAAAAGAGAAAAATCCTTCACTTGGATTTCTTTTTGTGGGTTTATTTTTAAGAACAAGGGCAAATTTAATCTTGCAAAACCATGCATAGTAATGCAAAACTAAAAACTGTGAGTACAATCACTTTTTCAAAACGCTTCTCTTTTTTTTAATTAGTATTGAGGAGTAAAATTAAGGCAGGGTTAAAGGCTTAGTGCAATCCAGGCTTCATGCAATAATTACACCAAAGAGAACTAAGCCAGCAATTATTGTCTGTAATTGTTCTCCATTTCTATGTATTGAATCTCTGTCCTTTGCTCACCGAAAATTGCTAAGTGCCTTTAAACTTCTGTTTTGGTTTTCTGCTCTGGCCTGATCTAATAAAATGGCTCTTTGGGGGTGAGGAGGGTGAATCTCTCCTGGTGCATCCTGGGTGCCCCAGCAGGGGAGGGCGTCTTCCAGAGGATGAGGAAGCTGGAGTGAAGGCCAGGACACCCAGCAGCCCATGCCATTCTGCCTCCCCGGTGTGCTGCTGCATTGCAACAAATGCCCTGGCAGCCTGAAAAGCCAAGCTGGTGTGCACGGTGATGATTTCTGCCTGAGTTACATTTTACTCATTGCTGGGACAAATACCCAATGTTCAAAATGAAGGAAGGAAAGGTTTATTTAGCTCACAGTTAGTGGAAGTTTCAGTCCATATTCGGCCGGCTCCAAGGCTGAGTGGCACATGACAGAGAGCAGCAGTTCATGGCAATGGGACAGCAACAAAATGGTGACATAGGCAACCGACCAACCAGGGCAGCAGAGAGCAACAGCATGAGTCTGTCTCTCTGTCTCTCTTTATATTACATTTAGGCTCTCTGCCTCAGCCTATCCACCTTAGGCCACACCCATAATCCCAGAAGTACTCAGACCCATAGTCCCATCAGTACTAAAACACATAATCCCAGTGGATCACGGGTCAAGTCTCAAACCCTAGAAGTCCCCGCCCCATGATTGTGTGAGCCTTTGGGTGGGGGGGGGCAACTAGACGTAAACCATAATAGCTCCCCTTCCAGGGGAGTCCACAGCTCCACCCTCAGTTCTGCTGTGATCCTTCTCTCTACCTGGCTGTGGACCGGAGCTGCAGCAACGCCAAGGACAGACATCATGTGGGCAGTACATTCAGAGTCTCTGGGCCACCTGGAAGTGGACCCGGCTGCTCTGGTGCCGAGGAGCTGGTGCTGCCCCCTGCCTCTCGGGAGCTGGGGAGCTGGCCTTTTCCACCCTTCGCACTCCTCCTCCTCTTCTCTCTGCCCTCCTCTGAGCTGGGCCAGGCATTGCTGCCATTGAACAACATCAGAATAACTCAGCAGGGACTGCTTTCCATTTAAACGGGGCTTCAAGGTTACAGCAGTGGTAGCCAATGGACCCTGTGAGGGCTTCGGATTTCTGGCTGCAGATGAGCTGATATAGAGACCTAGTGAGGTGGCCTGGCCTGGCTCTGGTAGCCACCATTGGAAAGAGGGGCCTCAGGAGATGCTGGCTCCAGTTCAGAACCCAGGGCAAAAAGAAAAAGGGTCAGACACCCCAGAGCCTTCCTGGTGGCGGCAAGCTAAATTTTTCTTTTCAGTCCAGTTTCCTCCTGGAGGAGGGGGCCTTCCATAACCCTCCCGGTCCCCGGAACCCCGATCTGCTCAGGCCTGGGAAGCAGAAATGCAAAGACTTCAGCATCACTGGGGTCTGTTCTCGGCCATAGTGGAGCTCTTCCTGGGCTCTTCCTGTGAGACAGTGACAGAGCCACCCATGACTAAGGAGAGTTAGCACTGTGCGTGCGGAGGATGTCACTGTGGCACACTTCCTTGGTCCTGCAGAGGGTTCCCGCTCTCAGAGGGGGATGGGAGGGAGTCAGTCCTGCAGGTGGCAAGAGGGTCCCTGGTAGCCCATGTGCTCTCTTCCTCTTTCTCTCTCTCTCTCCCCCTCCCACTTGCCCTCACTTGCCCTTTCTCCCCCCTCCCCCTTCTCATTTAATTTTTATCTTTTTTCTTTTCTCTTCAGTACTGAGTATTGAATCCAGGGCCTTTGCACCAAGCCCTTTTTCACATTTTACTCTGAGGCAGGCTCTGCCTAAGCCACCTGGTTGCCCAGGCCGGGCTCCACCTTGCCTGCCTCCTTGCTCAGCCTCCCAGAGGGCTGGGATGACAGGCTCACGCCACCACACCCCGGCCATCATACTGTTTGCCCAAGCACAACCTCCCATTGGACTCAGCACTTAGTGAAGCGCTGAGCGCTATCTGTACACCAAGCCTCCTTGCGAGCATTCTTGAGGGCAGACTACAGAGAAATGGAGAACGCGTCCCCCGCTCTCCCGAAGGCTAATGTGCCCATTGCGGCAAGCTCAGAAGCCATGATGCAGCTGACCAGAAAATGTAGTGGGCTGCTCAAGTGCCGTCAGCCCTGATGGATGGGGGAGAGGCCTGCAGTCCTATTTCATGCATGAGAAAAAAGCCACTTCGGATCCATTAAGTGCCTCTCTGCGACAGGTCAGGACACCCACTTCTCAGCCGCTCAGAGCCTCTCACCTGCTTCCTGGGAGCCCCGGGAGTACGTAGGGAAATGTAGCTCAACGATTCCAGTTTATATAGGGTGCTGTAATCGAACAGAAATTAACCAGCTCTGCAAAAAAAAAAAAGAATCAAATGTCTTCAAGAACCTATTGGAAGCTTTTCCCACAAGCCTGTTTTCTGCAGAACAGAAGCACCAGAGGCACCCATCAGCCCCAGCTCGATGAGGACGGGTCAGAACAGGAAGATAATTCATGTACAAGTAGACCATAACCCTGGCAAACAGCCGCTCCTCACGTTGTGTGGGTCAAGGTCTTCTATATTTAAGTTAGCCGGGATGACCTGTATGTATTTACTCCTAGAACTGCTGCTTGGGAGGGCGGAGGAAAAGAAGAAATGCGGGCACCAAGAAATAGTGTGTGGAGCAGGAGGCATTTCTGTGAAGAGAGACTATCTTAATTAAGATAAATACATGACCAATGCCAGAGGTGGCTAGCAGCTCACGTTCTATTTATCTCAGTCCCAACTCTGCCTATGTATTTAGTCAATTCCCTGCTAAAAACATGCGCTTTTATTCTGAGCAACATTTGTTTCAGGATGCGAAGTTTCTGATGGATAATTTTAGTTAGCCATCTCAATAGCCCTGAGGAAACCAGGAAAGTGAGCCCAGCGTGTTTGAGTGAGGGAACGCAGTCTAAGTAAGATGGAGGCATGTCACCTGCTAGATGGCGACTTCCACCCTGCTCCTTTGTCCCCCCAGCCTTAGGTGCTTCACTACAGGGCATGGAAACTGAGTTCCATGACCTCTCCAAACACTTCATCAACAGCCAGGAAAGAGAGAAATCTCTTTCCTAAGACTCCAGACTTGTCCATGTCCCCATGAAACTTGGTCCTTCCTCATCAACCATGGCGTAAGAAAGGCCTACTGTGGACCAAACCTGATACTAAGATGCTGAGGACACAGTGGTGAGGAGGCAGGTCCATGCCCCTGTAAGCTTCCTGCAGAGGAGAGGGAAGAAACCCTGCATTGGCCGGAACCCACAAGAAGTGCGCCTGGGCCTGGCCTCAGGCATGCGCAGTGTGTAGCCCGGCGCTCTCTTCCGCCAGGGCTTCAGAGCCTGTCAGAGGAGGAGCGGTATGGGGGCGGTCAGGCGAGGAGCAGGAGGTGGAAAGGACTGATGGTGAGCTCACAGAGCATCGGAGGGTGCTGTTAAGCAACAGCTGCATCGAGATGCACCTTCAG
>PVKN010025571.1:0-14085 GCA_004027915.1 Capromys pilorides
TATAGTCCCTGATTTCATGCTGAGGTTTGGCACATTTGGACACAAAACATATCCTATCTAAACAGTGGTTTCCTTATTTGAAAAATAAACATATTCAAGTAATAGTTTCTGTGGTGTTTACAGGTCCAGTATTCTGATTTGAGACCCAAAACATAATGTCCTATTATGATTTCTCTTATCTGCTTTCCACTTTAGAGCTACTCATTCCATTCTACTTTTCCATTCTCTCTGACCATTCAAATGTGACCCAAATATACAAATACTAAAAGATCAAATCTAGACAGTATTCAAAGATTTGATTTCATCTGTTATCTTAGATTCTGACAATTAATTTTAATGATCTTTTAGCTCTCTATGTGTATTTCAAAGGGATGCGTTAGGCTGAATGTGTATGCATTTAATTGTTTAAGAACTCTTCTTGAGTCCTTTTATCTAGTATATATTTTTCCTTGAAATGTTTGAAAGTAAGTTGTGCACCATGATGCTTTCAGAGCGTTTTAGAAGGTACCAAGTAAGTAGCTTGCCAGAGCAACCACAATACATGATCACACCTACAAAAGCAGCAATAATGCAGTGCATCTTCCAATGTACAGATAGCATTTAAATGTCATCCTGTTAGTCCCAAAATAGCTTTTATAGTTGTTTTGTTTTGCAATTCAGTGTGCAATCTGAGCTCATTAGTTCCATTTGCTTGTTATAGCTCTTCATTTCCTGTTAAGACAGAGCAACAGTCATCACACTATGGCCCATAGGCCAGTCCTGCACTGTTTATTCTTATATCTCAAGCTAAGAAGTATTTTTCAACTTTTAGGAATTGTAAAACTAAACTTCAACAGCCAAAAATAAAGAGAAATATATGACAAAGATCTTCTGCTACTCTGGAACTTTTGCAGAAAAATTTGTCTACACCTATCTAAAATATTTGTCTCACTTTCTCTGAATTTTTTGTGATACTTTTGACAAATCCAGGTCAATTATCTTTTTTTTTTTTTCTATATGGCCTTCTCAGCCTGCCCTGGGGGTGGGGCTGGCGCAGCATGTGGTGGCAGGGATCGAACTGTAGTCCCTGTAGCTGCCTAAGCTTGCCTAAGCAGGAGTTTTAGACCGCTGAGTCATCTCACTGGCCCATTTATCTTGTAGAACATATCACATATTTTGCATTAGTTTCTTAATTACTCATGATGAGACTTGGCTTAAAAATTTTGTCTAGAACACTGAGTTGACAAGCCTTTTAGAAAAAAGCACCCAAACTGCAACCCAGAGCCCACTTATTTATCACAAAGTGGCAACACAGCAATTAAGCCTGAAAGCTGAGGTTTTAGTTTTTAAAAACTCATGCTTTAACATCTGTCTTTAAAGAAAATTGAACAAACAAATCACACATGTGCCACAGTTTCACCACCACTAGTCTAGAACAATGCAGAGGGCACTTAGGCGCCTTTATTTGATCACACCAACATGCCAAGCTATACCATACCATTGAGCAGCACAAAATTTTTACCATTTTAAATTAGGGACTGACAGATATCTCTGTAATATCTGAAAAGTGACAGTTTTCTCTTTATAATTCGTAAGTAATTTGAAGAATGTTATGTGGAGATTGCATGACTACGCAATTTATTCCTTAATAAATGCTTATCTAGTAATTCCCATCTAGTCATCACCCTGAATCTTTATTATGTTACAAACATGTGAAATGGTGATTATTTTCTAATTCTGTTATTCATTATAGTTTTATTGCTGTACATACATTTGTAGAGAAAAATCTTTGTCCTTCTCAATTCCTAGGGTCTTTTTCAAGTGTTTAGATCCATTGCTAGCAATCACTATTAATATTGTTATTATGATTTGAATGTCAAAATATTTATATATAAATATATATGACTTGTCCTATGAGAGCTTTTAAACTAACCCCTTTATTTAATGATTTATTTTTTTACATGGCCACATTTACATTTGAATATTTCTTTGATTTCTGGCACATGATATCTGAAGCCAACCTTAAATATTCCCTGGCCCTGTAAAAATCAGTCTTTCTTCAAAGATCCTGATTCCTTATAGCACAGAATGCCACTTAAAAACTAAGATCTAGGCTCAGGCTCTGCTCTTGCTCCCTGGGGCAGCTGATCCCAAGCCTTTCAGTAGATGAAGGGAAGCATGATGGAAAGGTGGAGGAAGCAGGGAATATTCCCGAATTTCCAAAAATCAATCAGAGAAACAAATGACATCAAGCTTTAAAACAGTTAGGTATGAACCCATGCAATTGGCCTACAAGGCATTCTGACACGAGTAGATTTATTGGGGGCAGCAAGTAGGCTGTCTGGTGGACCAAGACAGCAGCAACAAGGCAAAGCACAGGGCTTTGAGGCTTGGGGGTGTGTCTGTGGGCTGGAATAGCTGAAGGAGAGCTAATCTCGGTAGAGCTACCTGGTCCATGGGGGACCTTTGATGTTAATACAGGAGAGTTTTTGTGGTAGCTTGCCCAGGTCAAAGTGAGGCAGACTTGTTCTGCAGTTTTGGGTTGGACTCTGTGTGGGGCCAACAGGGAGAGAGTTTGGGGACAGGATGCCTGGGAACCCAAGAAGGAGAGTGTTTGGGGACAGGGCGCCTGAAACATTGAGTCTTGACTTATCAAAAACCGTTACAAGAAATTAAATGATGAGTTTACACATCCTCACACTGATACCTGTAACTCAAATCTACCACCACAGACCTTTTCTACGGTCCCTGCTGTGTTGCTCTGTGCTTCTACAGTGAGCGCTTGCAACTTCTCACGTTAATGTGTGATACAAATACCACTAATCAGAACAAACTATTTAACTCATTTGTTTTTATCCTTAGACTATGTATTTGCAGAATATTGGGAGAAAAATAACTACTTACATGTTCTGTTTTCTGTGTGATTCTCAAATAACTTGATGAAGTGAGGTCCATTGGTTATTATTTATACTCAAAAATTTTGGCTCTTTACCCTTTCTATATTTTTTTTTAGTTCTTAAACATGTGATATTAAAGTCAAAGCTGTACACACACACACACACACACACACACACACACACACACACACACATACTTTCACTCAGCTATAGCCATTCATCATCACAACCTCCCCTCTTGGAGCCTTAGATAATTTGATTCACTGCTGGACTACTTCTTTAGGTGGTCAAGGTTTTGTTTTGCTTCCTTTTGTTTTTTACCAAAAACTAGTAACTATCACACCATATAACTTGTGTATCTCTTTTATTCCTATAACAACAGCATATTCTGTAAATCAGTATTATAACTATTCTTGGTGTTGTTTATTTGTAAGTATTTTAAAGACAAGACCATTGCTTTGCCAAGCTGTGCTGGCTGGCCTCCAGCTGCCACCCTGCGGCCCTGGCCTGTCTGGTGGCTGCCATCACAGGAGCTCCACCACATCAATTCACTTGTGCATTTCTTTCTTTAATGACTGAAGGGTCATGCCATGTAGATCTGTCCTAAATTTCACTAATCATCTAAAAATATGTAATTGATAGTACAAATTATGTAATGTTTAATAACAATGTGTACATATTATTTTTTATATCTGTTAATTTTCAATTACAAGACTCAATCATATATCTGTTAATTGTGAATTGTTGTATATCTGTTATTGTTAAATTCATAGTGGTCTTTTCCAGGATTAAAGGTTAAATGTTTATGTTTTTGTACTGCATTATATCAGACATCATAAATTGGAGCTGTACTATTTTTGCATTCCATAATATAACAGGCAGAAGCATAACACAGCCTCATTTTTGTATGTGTACACAAATGTGCTATATGCAAATAAAGATTTTTTATTCCAATCTTTTCCATAAATTCACTAAAAATTTACAAGAATGCTTACACAAATGCCCTCAAAGAAGGAAAAAGGACACATGTGTTTTGATTATGTGTTTGGTTTGTAAAATAAAAAATTAAAGCAGATGTTTAACTAGAAAGCAGCAGGTAGGATCAGCAATGCTCCCATGTATTATTATATTTTCTATAATATCACATCTATTCACTTTTTCTTTCAAATCTATCAGACCCTTGTTCCTGTGAACTTTTTAATGAACATATAAAAGAACTAGTGAGGTCTGACGTGGGGGTTGATGCTGCATCTACACATATTTTTGTGCATTTAAACTGTCAGTGCAAACTAGATATTTCACCTATAAGAAATATCTAAGGAAGTTGAGGTCAATAGTAATCACACATCCACTGGAGGCTTTGAAATTCTGTGCTTGGCTGTACATAGTTGGATAAAAATCTCCTTTTTATCCCACATATTTATAAAGAGTGAAGGGATATTCTATGACAATGCAAAAGCCACAAAAGCAGGTCATTGGCTTCCATTTAGTAAAGAAGATGTGAACACCTACACCCTGCCCTTCGTGCTTCTAAGGATGAGAGATGTAAACACAGTAAAACACACTGCTAGCCCTAAGGATTTTTTTTTAAATGTATTTGGTACAGGATCTCACTATGAAGCTCAGACTCATAGTGATCCTCCTGTTTTCAGCCTCCCCAGTGCTGGGATTACAGGCATGTGCCACCATACCAGTCTCAGTGGCTGGCTCAGGATACCTGGGAGGCAGGGCTGGCAGGACACATGGTGCCAGGGATGGAACCCTAATCCCTGCACTTGCCTAAGCAGGCACGTAGTCTGCTGAGCTATCTTGCCGGTCCCCTAAGGAATTTTTAAAGGATGAGGTAAAGACACACCTTCCCCAAAAGATGCCATGGCCCCCTAAGTCTATAAAGGAATTCTGACCAGTGTGTTTAGGGATAGAGCACATACAAGACTCAGGAGTGGAAGCTGGGGCTGCTGTTAGAGACAAATATTAGCACCAGATTCATAGCCAAGGGAGGATGGAAGGAGGCCTGAAGACAAAGCTTCAGAGCGAAGGTCTGTGCGTCCGTCAGCTCCGCATGGGCAGCCCTTACACTTCCCATGATGGACACGAAATGAGAAGGAGGTGCTTGGTCTGACTGTGAGATTGATTTTACTTATCTACTTTGTGGAAGAAGCAAAAGAGAGCTAAGAGACAGAAGTTTAAAAATCTATTAAGGCACCCTCTGGATGAACAAAGAGTTCCTATAATTCAGAGAGATTTACAAATCATCAACTATTGTTTGTCACCTTGCAAAGGCAAGGAATACGTTGAGTGTGTGTTTTTGCAAGCTGTCACTTCCTATATTCAGTCTGATTCTCCAAATGGGGAAATGTGATATTTTTCACAAAGAGCAGACTCAGGAACAAAATCTTTCTGGCAAAGAAAGCTACCAAGCAGCTTGCAAACTCCCTAGGAAAACTAATGCACACGCTGCCTCTCAGCTAAGCCTCCTGGCTAAGCCTGGCTGAAAGGGCCCAGCTGCGGTGTGGTGCACAGTGATGACTCTGGCCCAGTCCCACTCGCAGAAGCCGGGAAACCAACCCAGCAACTGGGGTCCAAGAGCTGCAAAGACTACTTTAATGGTTAGATCTGAAATGTCCCCCAGAGTCTCAGATGTGGGGAAGGAGACTGGATCGTGGGGGTGCTGTCGCCAACCTGCTGGTGGGACGGTGGCTGGTTGGAAAGTGGTGCCTTGTCGCTGACTTTTGCTTCTGGCAGCCATGATGTGGGCAGCTGTCCTCACCCAGGCCGTCCCTGCCTTGGAGTCCACTGACCATAAGCTGGAGACAAGAGCCAGACAGATCTCTCCTTTTTGTTGTTGTGGGTGTCGGTCATTCTTTCCTAGCAATGATAAAGTGACTAGGACAGCTACTTTTAGAGAAAAACTCACCAATAAATCTTGTTTTAACTCTCAACCAGATACTGAGAGAACCGCCCCTCCAGGGGCCAGCTGGTTGTGCTTCAGCCCTTCCTTCCATCCTTCACTCTCCACTGCTTTCCCTAGTGCAATCAGGCCAGCTGTTTCTCCTCATCGGCTGGCTGAAGGCACTTACTGCTGCTGTCTGCTTTATCTTGTTCCTGTGCCATTTTCATGGTGTTTTTCTGTTCTGTTTTGTTCTCATTTTGTTTGTTGTCTTTTCAGTGTGTTCAGACAGCATCTCACTATGTAGTTCATGTCAGCCTTGAACTCACTATGTAGCCCAGGCTGGCCTCAAATTCATGGCAATCCTCCTGCCTCAGCCTTCTTAGTGCGCCACCACACCCAGCTCCATTTTTATGTTTTTACACTCTTTCTCTCAGCTGAATGGTAAGCATTGCTATATCTTACCTTAGCTGTTCTTATTCCCATAAAGGCCATGTAATAAATTCTCCCTATTCTCATCCTTTATTATAATATACTTTTCTGAATTCCCTAGGACAGACCTGAAAGTTAAGACTAGGGATTTCAGAAATGTATACAATAGTAAACTAAAACTAGCCTTGCTATCAAAAAATAATAGGCAGCAGAAGAAAGGCCAAAACTAAGGCAAAGGATTAGAAAATAGCCTGTGAAAGACCAAGAAGTAAAGGATTCCCAAAGGATGTCACCGTGCTCGGTAAGCTAGGAATCTAATTATTTTCTTTTGCAAATGTTGAGTCACAAGTTTTCAAACAATCTTCTTAGAAGGTGTACTTTTTTTACAAGTCATTTTCTTTCGTTTCTCAAATGTTATAAAAGTACCTAATGTACCTTACAGACATCATTAGAATATTTTAAATAAAATGCCATTTCACTGAGTCACAAACTCCCGTTAGCCCCATTCCTGACACCATTACAGCTTGGATTCTCCAAAGCCCCACCAACATGACAGATTTCCACCCCTACCAACAGCAGAGCAGCATGGCAGTGAAGCAAGTATCCATTCATTCTGAAAGGAAACGTAGTGGCTGCTAGGCCCACACACAGGGCTTTGGTTTCCATGGGGCGCACACAGCCCGGCATTCACTGCAAGGAGGCTAAGGAGGATACAAAGAGTATTTTATAGGGCCAGGGACATAGCTCAGCAACATAGTGCCTGCCTGGCAAGTGGAAGGCCATGAGTTCAATTCCCAGCACACACACACAAAAAAACACTTATACCACAAACACTCTGTGATAGTAAGAAGCCTTCTCAAATCCAAGCACCCTTGGTCTCCTTAACACTGTTACTTCCTTCTGTCATACACTGCAGAAACTTGATTATCATGTTTTCTTATAAGTGTATCAGTATGTTTATTACCAATAATAAATGACATAAATAGAAACTAAAAAATGGATACAAATGAGAAAAGTAGGACCATCTGACCCCCAACGTGTTGTGTGCCTACTCGGAAAACTTGGACTCAGTTATGCTTTGCAAGACAGAAGCCCAGAGATGATCTCTCCCACTTGAACCAATTTTCTTCCAGTATGGACCTTTACTTTCTCTTAAGAAGGTATCTTAGGGGAGGAGGGCTGCATGATATTAATAATTAAATTTCCGTGTATGTAATAATAGAAATGAAAAGATAAATGAGGGTGGCCCCTATGAATCAAGAGGAAAAAAGAAGAATGGAAGGTATGGACTGGGTCACTTGTTCTCAGGGGTCACCTGTGCCATGGAAACAAGAGGAAAAAGCAAATCCAGGGAGAAGGCAAGCAAAGAAAGAACTCAACACCAAGGCCACTGAGAGAGAATGAACTATGAAAAGTCTACAGAGAACTATGAGCAAATGAATTCTTTTTTCTTTTTTCTTTTTTCTTTCTTTTTGTAGATCTTTCATAAGCACTCTCACATATCCTGTTTATTTCCTCCATAATACTTATCGCAAGTGGCAATTAAGTTATCTGCTTTCTTGTTTATTTCATTATGTCCTGTTTCTCTCATGAAAATATAACAAAAAAGATGGACTTCCGCTCTTTTACAATACCTAGAATATTTTTTTTTCTTTCCCATTCATTCCTTAGAATATTTTAAATAATATTATCAAATAAATGATTATGAATGTGCTGCATCCAGTTGGATCAAAAGAGCTGGGCAAATGTGGACAGACACAATGACAAAGGCTTAATAATTAGAGGACAGTAGTATTATACAGCTATGTAGGACCTAAGGGTGCAAGGGCTTCTGGGGCTGTTCTCAAAGTCAGCCTTGGGCTGAGCACATGGGTCTTTCCAATTGGGGCCCACACACTCCTAGATCCAGAAGCAGGACCTTCATTGTCATGGATATGTTCCACTAAAAAAAAGTCCTTTTCTTCTTAAATATTCTTCAAAGCCATGGTTCTAGTGAAGGTTGGTGAGGGAGGGTGTTCCCATTCTAGTATAGGTTGGGGCCAGGGAGATAGCTCAGCAGCTTAAGGGCCTGCATGGAAAGCTCAAGGTCCTGAGTTTGATCCTAGGTAACACAAGAAAAAGAAAGATTGAATGCCATTCTAGTATAAACAATGCCAACTTTTATTTGTTGATTCAAATATTTTGGCTTTACAGTGGTACAAAACAAGAGTGCATTCTTTAGAGACCATTGTTTGAATTTTGACTTACCCTTTTCTTGGGGTATCAATATGCAATATAATGCTGGCAAAATACAGGATGTGATGTTCATCTCAGCATCCAGTTAGCCAACCAGGCATACACATGAGCAGGCCTCTGGAATATAGCATGTTGCTTATCTTCAATGTTTGGGGTAATTGGGTGCATCAAATGCATTTCAAAGCTCGGAAGTTTTAAAATTATAATGTATTTATCAAGGTACAAATCAGAGGAAATCTGTTCTCATAGCTAAGAGAAAGGAACAGAATTAAGAAGGACAAATTCTAGGACTTCTCACCCTACATGCTCAAATCAGCCATTTCTCAAAATGTTTCAAACTTTCTCTGGAGAAAGGGTCCAATTTCCTCCCTGATTTTACTGTTGTGGGGATGGAGTACACAGGACACAAACAGAACTTACCCTTCCACCTAATGAACACTGAGCTCAGACTGTTGACCAGCTGTTTAGACAACAACAGAAATACATGGGGGCTGGCGGGACCCTTGGGGCCTCTGACTTAGGTCACTATTGCCTTCCCAAGTCACAGTTGTTAAAGTCTCTTCAAGGCTCAGCTTTACTCCACTTTTCTTACCCTGAACCTTGTGTTTCACTTCAGTTAGTTTGGAATGAATTTCTGTCACTTGTACCCAAGAGATCTTTAAGATAGTTGGTTAGACGTCTCTTAAATTACAGAGTAAAACATGAAAAATTGTCTTGGGTAATTATTTGCCCATCTTGAGTCGGCAGCTATGAATTAATTGTCAACTCAAAGGATCCTTTAGGAATGAATGTTACCACCCTGCACTCACTTTTTCTACTTCTGCTATAATGGAACAAAGGCCCAAGTACTAGCAAAACAAGAGGAGGAGATGAATGGCTAAAGGTTCCAGTTTGCCACATTTCTCTATTTATTAGTTTAGATGAAACTGAATAAATTCACTAGTAGAATTATATTCTACTGACTGTAACTCTTCACCCACTGAGTGCCAGAGTTTTATTCTGAGGAAATAATTCAACACTGATAGATCCAAACACAAGGCAGCACATTTGTTCTACACAGAAGAGATTTTGCAAGTCAAATTCAAAAAAAACTTAGTCTGTCTTTTTCTTTTTCTCTAATTCTTCCCACTTCTAAATATGTGCTATTTCCCCTTTTGTATAGAGTAGTATATTTCTGATAATCCATTTCACTTAAAGACAATAAAATACGCCATTTTAAAATCCAAAGAGTAATGTACATAACATTTGAGAACATTTTAGCAGACAGTGTCAGTGATCTTTGTAAATATGACATAAACCTTGAATACTTCTTAAATATGCCAAATAGCTCTCACTTCCCCAAAGCCCCCATCCCACTTCCAACCTGTTTATTTTTTCATAACAAAATCTTTTGTTCAAGAAGTAGGATGTGGAAAACAAAGATAATCATGGTTAGACTAAGCCAATCCTGATAATTTCTTGTCGTGAGCTGATGTTCATCTAAAGCTGATCCTGTGTCCAATTATAAGGGGAAAACAGCTGAGGAGAGTCTTTTGCTCCTACCCCCTGCCATTCCTATAAGGCTGTAGTAGAAACATATGGCACCACAAGTATGACTATAACATGAACTCTCCAAGGATGGAAGAAAAGGCTGGAAGAGGGCATAAAGATTCTAAGATTTATGTTAAGTAGCAATTTTCTTTACAGTCAATGGAAGTTAATGCAGTTCTTCTTTGTAGCTGACTGCATTTTACCTAATACATTATGAAATGATGGAAAGCTTTATATTCATCAATTTGCACTATGATATGAAAGAGGAGTAATAATTAGTGTATATGTCGAATATGCAAAAGTTAAGGTTTTTTCAGTAGAGTATGACGAACTCATGGATAAATATTGGTAGAAGTCAAGACTATACGACTGTAGTATATTAAAACTTTTAGATAGAACAAAGTAAGAATTGAATTTTATAAATACACTTGGTCTGGTTTTACTTTATGCGCCATTTCTCTCATGTACAATGTTAGCATTTACAGATACGATTAAAAACAGATTAACTGAACAGAATGTGTAATGGTCCTCAGCTGAATATCAGAAAATTAAAACAGATTTGAAAACTCTTCTGCAACACTCAGGATTTAAATACATGGAATATGTCAGCAATTTTGTACTCTCACAGCAAGAGATAAAAGAAGCAAAGATAAAGGGATGCACAAAACAGGAAAGTCTTTGGGGATATTAAGGCAATTTAGAGCAATATGGAAGTAATCAAAATTTGGTCGACAGACCAAATAAGACCTTATGAAATAAAAATATGGGCCAACATTTGCAAAACATTGCATGCTTTCAGATTACATATGTCTACAACAGAAATCATGGGTTAGATTCAATGCCCAGATATGAAACATTAGCAGTGGATGAAAAGCTAAAGGATTTCCTAGGCTTCAATATAGACATGCATGCTAATGTTTAGAACCTTCGACAGACACTAGACAAGTTTTAAGGTTTGAGCCCGTGGTTTTCAATCATTTTATCAAAAAAGAGAGCTTAATGTTTGAAGAGAAAAAAAACACAAAAGTCAAACCAACAAAGAGTGTTCTTTATTATAAGCAGTTCAGTTTCAAATCAGTTTGAGATATTCAGGAAGTGGGCTGAAGATTTTATTTTATCAAGTTATTTTTTCTGAGATAAGTCTTAAGAGATTCATATAATAAATTCATCTACAATCCTAGCATGCAACATAAAGACCGCCAGAATAGGGGCTTCAACTGCTGATTAATAAAATCAAGACACCCACAGCAGGAGATACTGTGCTTCCCTGGAGACTTTCCTGGAAGGGAAAGAGAACCACAGACCTAGATAAACATCGTGCTTAAACTATCATTCAGTACAGATCTCATGAAGATAGGAACACAGCCAACAGATGTGACCCAGACCACACCAGACAGAGGGAAATCCTAACGGGGCAAGCAAAAGCTATGTCTCTGTCTGGATCATGTGCGATGGGTTAGAAACTGGCATTTTACAATCCAGATTTCAGGACAGCAGTTGTCAGCTTGCTGATCCACTTGTGTATTTCTTTCAGCTCATTCAGCCTCCTATCCTGGTTCTTCAAATGTTGCACTCACCTAAGAAAGGTTCATTTAATCTTGTCCGAGACACTCAAGCTTTGAATAATAATGCCACAAAGGAAAGGCAAAACTGATTCTTCTGCTGCTGATTTGTTTCATTCCATCTTAGATCTGCAGCTTCCTTACATCTAGAAAACCTCCTGTGCTTGAACTGCAAATCCAATAATGAAAGGACAGTCCATTTCCTTCTTCCCACTTTCAAATGTCAAAATCTCACCTCTTTTATTTGGCTAAAAATCCTAGAAACAGATGTAAATTGTTCTCCAGTGAAGACAAGTTCTTGCTTGTCTACTCAGGGACTTGTGTCCTTTTTATTTTTTTAATTTTTATATTATTATTATTTTAGGGAAGGATCTACAAGGTTTTCAGGGTCTTCACTACTAGATTGGACTCATAGTGATCCACCTGTTTACAGCCTCCCAAGAGCTGGGATTACAATTACACATCACCACGCTCAGTCTCAATTTCCATCTCAGCATGTCCCAGGGTGCGGGACCAGCACAGCAGGCCCAGGGATCGAAGCCTCTGCCCCTGCCCCTGCCCCTGCACCTGTGCCTGTGCCTGTACCTGCGCCTGCTTGCAGGTGCTTTCATCTGCTGAGCTATTTGGCTGGCCCAGGAAGGTGTAGCCTTATAAGTCTCCTCATACTTGCAGAAACGGGTAGGAGCCTGATAACTATGCTTGCTGTTTTCACATAGCAATTGGAACCACTGGGTGAAAGCTACATTAATCACTCTTACACTCTAACCCTATGCTGGCAGATAGGACTTCTGGAGCTCTTAGGGTCATGGCAGCAAATTGCTTTTCCCATTAGGGTTCACAAGTGGAAGAAGTTGGATCTCTGAGTGATGCAGTGCTTCACATGCAAGGAGCATCCCATCCCTGGAGAGCATGGATCCAGAAATGAGTTCACAACAAAGGCCTTCTGGGTGTGAAAAGATTTCAAAATACATTGGACATAAATTTGGAAAGAATCTTCTGAATTGACTTAACAGCCCCACAGAAAGACAGGAAAGTAGGACAAGTCATCATTTTAACTAAACCTCCTCTAAGTCTGTGCACGGATGAGACAAGGAAGCTATCACACAATGAAGGTAGAAGATGCTGAGATGAACATGTTGGTGATAACTCTCTCTGTCCAATCAGTAACAAAATGAAGAGTTGAGCATGTGACAAAAGGAAGCCAGGCACAAAAGTCTCCCATCCAACCTTGCTATTCATCAGCTGTCATCTAGGGCAGACAGAAGAGCACAATTTCTAAAATGAGAGGTTGGGCAAAATGACCTTCCTGCCAAATTGTCTACCAACCACACAGGTTCTCACTATCTACCCTGGAATATCAGGTAGACACTAAGAACAGAAAACAACCAATTCTCTGTAACATTCTCCCTTTGGTTAAATACTTCTCATCTTCTCATCTCCATGTCTAAATCATGGAAGATCAGGATGTATCTTTCAAGGGTGAGACTTGCAACAGGAAGTAGTAAGTATTGTCTTTAATTGAAAAGTTAACAAGCTGTCTAGTTACATTTCTTCCCCGCCCACCCCGCCCCCCATCTTAGTTACTTTTTACTCCTTGCTGAGACAAAGATGCAACACTCAAAATGAAGGAAGCAAAGTATTATTTAGCTCACAATTACTGGAGGTTTCAATCCATATTCAGCAGACCCAAGGCTGAGTGGAACAGGGCAGAGAGCATCTAGTTCATGGCAGAGGAGCAGCAACAATCCCGACAGAGGCAACAGACCAACCAGGGCACAAAGAGGAACAATGGGAGTGTGTCTCTCTGTCTCTCTGTATATTGCATTCTGCCTCAGCCTATCTGCCTTAGGCCACACCTATAATCCCAGAAGGACTCAGACCCATAGTCCCATCAGTACTAAAATGTATAATCCCAGTGGATCATGACTCAAGTCTCAAACTCTAGAAGTCCCCGCCCCATGATTGCATGAGGCTTTGGGGGGACAACTAGACATAAGCCATAACACTCCCAAACCACAGACTCGGTAGTTACATAGACAATATATTCAAAGCTGAGAAGATTAAAAATCTCAAAACAAATCAAACAAGTCCTCAGGTCCAACTAAGGGAGTCCTGCTATATACAGGCTAATTTATACCAGTGGTACTGCTTGACTCTGGGAGGCTGGAAGACATGCCAAACAACCCCACTTGGAACAGTTACTTCAATTCATCTTTTTCCAGTTTCCAACCTCTGAATAAAGAAAGTATTTTGTTAATTCTAAAGCAGAAAACTTTTGCAAGTGGTTTTATTTACAACACCAACTTTGAAAAGCTCACTAAAGTTAACTGGACAATAACCTATGCAGAAATCACTTTACAAAATGAGAGGAAGCTCAAAATGCCAACTTTCTACAGAGAACCTACAGTTCAGATTTATTCAGAGTAAAGAACACTAGCACTAACTATGGTTACCTCTGAAGTTACAGGGAGGCTGACTGGAGGTAAGTGAGAGAACATACAGAGGAAGTTATAAAAAGGAATCTGTATATTTTTTCCACTGGCCACTCTGTTAGCAGAAG
>PVKN010025572.1:0-14077 GCA_004027915.1 Capromys pilorides
TTGTTTGTTAGTATGAGTAGAAGCACGGAAATCCATGGCAGCTTGGACATTACCTATAAGTGATCAATCTATCCTTTCATTTCCTGCTGCTATAGGACCAGGCAATGTAGTATGAGCTCTAAAATGCTGAATAAAAAGAGGCTGATTTCTATTTCTTATAAGAAGCTGTAGCATAGAAAATAATTGTACTAATTTTGAACCATCTGCAATTAAAGTAGCAGTTTCTATTTCTTTTCCTGTATGTTCAGCATATTGAGAATCAGTTAAAAGATTAAGTGACTCCGAAAAATCTTGGAGCAACATAATGACAGCAGCTAGCTCTGCCTTTTGCACAGAATGAAAAGGAGTTTGCTCTATTCGGGTTTTAGGACCTGTGTAGCCTGCTGTGCCAAGACGATTGGCATCAGTGAAAAGTATCTGCTCTAGGAATAGGTTCAATCTTTACAATAGAAGGTAATATCCATTGGGTCCTTTTAAGGAATTGAAGACGTTTATTTTTAGGAAAACTATTATGAATGTCACCCAAAAAGTCTTGCAAGTCTATTTGTCATTCATTGGAAAGTTTGTATTGATTGAGAATATCTCGTTGGGTAAGTGGCCCTATAATTTGTTGAGGATCTGTGCCAATAGGTTGGTGAAGTCTTAATCTATCTCTAACAATGATTCTACAAATTTTGTCTAGGTATGTAGACAACTTATTCTGTTCTTTACTAGGCAAAAATAACCATTCTATAATACAATCCTCCTGCCAAAAGATTCCAATAGGTGAATGTTGTGATGGAAAAACAACTAGTAAAACCGGTTGCTCAGGATCAATTCTATCCAAATAAGCAGTTTGCATAATTTGTTCAATCTGAAAAAGTTCCTTTTCAGCTAAAGTACTTAAGGATTGGGGACTATCTAAAGCAGGGTCCCCTTGTAAGGTAAGAAATAAATTCTGCAGGGCATAGGTGAGAATTTCTAAGGAAGGTCTAAGCCAATTAACGTCTCCCAGTAATTTTTGAAAATCATTCAAAGTGTGCAGGAAAATCTCATTATAATTGAACCTTTTGAAGCTAAACACAGGTTTGATCTAATTTATTGCCTAGGTATTCAAAAGGTGGCTGTTTTTCTACCTTTTCTTCACCTATAATTAATCCATATTCTCCAAAACTAATTCTAGTAGCAAGCTGATCTAATTTATTTTTGTCAGAATGGGCAAACAGTAAGTCGTCCTTATACTGTAAGATTAACGCTGAAGGAAAAAGATTTCTTAACTTTTCCAGGGGTTGATTCACATAAAATTGACAGAGTAGGAATATTTAACATAACTTGAGGCAAAACTTTCCATTGATATTTAACAGCAGGTTTGTTATTATTTAAGGAGGTGATCATAATGGCAAATTTCTCTCTATTTTGAGGCTGAAGGGGAATAGTATAAAAGCAATCTTTTAAATCAATAATAGTTATGAACCAGTTTCTTGGGATTATACTAGGTTGTGGCAGTCCAGACTGCAAGGACCCATTGGTTGAATAACAGCATTGATTTTTCTTGAATTTGTAATTAATCTCCATTTCCCTGATTTCTTTTTTATGACAAATATTGGGGAATTCTAGGGACTCATTGAGCTTTCTATTCTGTCCTCATTTAGTAACTCCTGAATTAAATTTTCAAGAGCCAAAAGCTTCTCATTTGTCCAAGGCCATTGCTCCACCCAAATAGGCTGTGTTGTTAAGCACTTTAATGGGAGGGTGAAGCTCAGGGAAATGGCCCCCACTCTAAATTTGAATTCAGAGAAAGTGTTCTCATTTCTGGGGAAATTGCAGAAATCTGTAATATGGCACCCCATTGGGACAATAGATCTCGCCCCCATAAATTCATAGCAATGTCTGCCACATTGTAAATTTCCTCTCTGGCCATCTGGCCCAATACAGACCAACGTATTTTGATTTGTTGAATATCAGTCATAGTTCCTATACATGAAAATGTAACAGAAACAGGCATTCTAGGCCACTGACAAGGTCAATCCTTAGAGGATATAATGGAAACATCAGCCCCAGTGTTCACCATTCCTTTAAAATCTAGGCCTTGTATAGTTATAGACAACTGGAGTCTCTGTCCCAAAAGTGTTTGCCACCATACCAAAAACTCAGAGCTTTTAAACTCTCCTTTCCTTTTCTCTGACTCACTGTTGTTTTTTACATAAGATAACAATAATAACTGAGCAATCTTCTGTTGGTTTGTTATTTGAAATGGTACAGAGGTAGACATCATCAAAAGAATTTCTCCCTCATAATCAGTGTCTATAACTCCCAGTTGTACAAAGACATCTTTGCTAGTAAGGCTACTTCTCCCAATAATTAAACCAATAGTATCTTTGGTTATGGGACCATAAATATTAGTATGAATTTGATGTATTCCACAAGCTGGTTGCAAAATCTGATCTTCTACAGCTACAGTATCTAAGGCTGTACTTCCTGGCATGGTCTGAAAGAGCTCTAAAACTCTGTCTTGATTGATTATGTGGTTGTTCAAGGGGAACCGCTGATGCTTCACATTGTTTAACTCTGGGCCCCGAGGAAAAGGGCCCACTTTCCAGTTTCCCTGCGGCTGTAGAGGTTGTCTATTTTTGTCAAATCTGGAATGACATTCACTCACCCAATGTTTTCCCCTTTTACATCTTGGACACAACGCTCATGGTTTAGTTTTATCTGTTCCCCTTTTTCTTTCTTTCTTACAATCCTTTCTCGTATGCTCCATTTTACCACAAGTAAAGCATTTTGTAAAATTTTGCTTACATGAAGTTTGTAAGGCAGATACCAGCAAATTAGCTTTATAAGATTCAGAACCATTATCTGCTCAAACCTTAATATATTCTTCCAATAGAGCACCTTGAGCCTTCAATGGGCGCATAACCTTTTGACGTTCTGAATTAGCATTTTCAAAAGACAAGGGTGGCAGCAACAGTTCCGGAAGTTCAAATTGGTGGACTGACTTATTGATTGCCACCCTTAAACGAGAGATAAATCAAAAAAGGGCTCATTCTGAGACTGTATTATTTTAGAGAAAGACTTTTGAGCATCTCCAGGTCTTTTGACCTTTTCCCATGCAATAAGGCAGCATAAGCGCATTTGAATGACAGCTATATCATCATATTATAGTTGAACTTCAATGCCAAACCGTACACCTGTGCCAGTAGGCTGATCTGCCATTGTTGCAAAAGGTGGATTTTGACTTCTATTTTTCCTTTCCTGAGTTTCGGCCTCATCTTTCCACCAGGTATGGAACTGAAGATATTGTCCTGGTTCCAGAATAGTTTGACATAACATTTCCCAATCATGAGGAACAAGCCTATGCTCATCTGCCAATCCTTGTAAGAACCCAACAACATAACTGGATTGCATTCCATATGCCATAACAGCCTGCTTCAACTCCTTGACCACCTGGAAAGCCAGAGATTGATAATTACACTGTATGTAACCATTTGGGTACTGCTCATCTGGAGAGTGCTGTTGAATCATAACAGGGCAGACTCCTAGCGGTGTTCTGAAAGCCTCCAAGTATCCCTGGTTCCTTCCCTGCAACAAGGCCTGCGTCATAGCACTCCTAAGCCCAACAGTCAAAACCTGTTGTTCATACTAACAAGAAGGAGTTAAGGGATTAGTTTCAGAAGGAGGCAGAGGTTGAACCTCAGCAAGCATGGAAGGTGGGCTTGAAACTTCCAGTTGCTCCACCAATCTGAATATTGACCATGTCAAATGTTCCAAGTGATGAAAAACTTCTGGGTGCTATATGCCTCTTTCTGCGACTCATTTTCCCAAGTCTTCAAAAAGTCCTCAGAATCAGAGGACAAAGGCCGAGGGGCCGGAAATGCCCACTTTACTTTTGAATTTTCCATTTCAGACTCTCCATCCCCCAAGGATGAATCATCAGATGTGGTACTGCCCTCGTACTCTGTAATGTCCTCATCAATCAAACCCCTCATAAGACTGCTTTCCTGAGTCTCAGAAATCAGCTGCAGACTCGATTCCTCAGAGTCAAACTGCAGGGGCTCCAAAGCCAAGGAGATAAGGCTACACAAAGACCACACATTTAAAGGAATAGGTTCTCCTTGCTGGTGCACTCTTTGCAGAGCTTTTATGACCTGCCAGACTTTTAAGTCCAGAGCAGCTTTTCCCTTAAGTTGAAACCATAAACAATGTCTTTTTTTATAAGGAAAAATCATTCTTTAAAATTTTGGTTTCACCTTTACTCCACTCCTCTGAGTAATGTCTCTATAAGGTGGACATATCTTTTTCTATTGAAGTGGAATTTCCCATTGCTCTGAGCTTTTGCTGGTGATCTCGCCTACTCTGGGTGTACCTTTCCCACTTGGTCAGGCCTTCCCTGACTTACGCATCCTTCATGCCCCACGCTGCACACCACTCGTAAAATGATGTGCCGGAGTTGAAAGGACCGAGAAGACTCAATGAAGGTGGCTCAGAGGACTCACTGAGATTCTGTCCCCAGTGAGTAAAGAACCTCTGAAATATGTCAGCTTTATTTAAGATAGTCAGTGTGATCTTGTGCATAATCACCTCAGCAAAGAAGAACCATGTGCTCAGGCATGAACATGACCACGGTCTCATTCAAGTAAAGGAGGACTACATGCCTAGTAATGAACGTGACCACCATCTCCATCAACTTACATCCTTCTCCCATCCTAGGGTTCATTCAGGGGTCAATCAATAGCATTTCAAGAAAGGGAGAAGGCAAAAAATAGAGAACCCACAGGTGAAGCTGCCCTACGGCAGCTGTCTCTGGGCCTTGTCCAACACACTCTGCTTCTTGAAACGCCCATCAGACTATACCATACAATGCATAATGTTGTCCTTATAGTAGTTATTTAGAGCATTGGATGCAGACATGATAATTTTTCTAATCATTATTGATACAAAAATTTCTTCTCATTGAACTAAGAAAAAATAGCTATACACATAGTCCAATAATAGTAGTGGGTTACTGGCAGAACTGACAATGATGAAAACTATTGGTTTAAGCCTTTTACAGCCAACATACTAATCTAGCTTTAACCTTTATGCCTCGTGGTTAAACTTTTCTGCTGGGTGGTTAAGGGCAAGTTAAAGCAAGACCAGTATAACAGAACGTTTAACTTTTGTGTCTCCAAAGGTCAGTCAAATCCCTTCAGGATTTACCTTGAAACCATGTACAGTGCTTTGTAGAACTGTTGACAGTGTCAGCCATCTGGATGAGTCACAACCATTGCTTGACCAGTTTGCTCTCTGTGGAAGCCTGAGAGAATGTTTGCTCTCTAGGTGACTCTTCTTAGGCACACTATACATCATCAATCACTTTCCTCTGTGGTCCCAAAATCTCCTTCAACAGAAAATTTGGGACACCACTGAGTTATAGGATGTTACAGCACAGGTTCTCTTATGTCCTGAGTCCTCACTGACCTTGAAGGGCTAGGTTTAAGGGTGCCAAACATGCTTACTGGAAGAAAGAGAGCCTCTTTTTCAAATGGTGTTAGAAAAACTGACTCTTTACATGCCAAAAATTAAAACTTAAAACTTGTACCAGGTCTATCACCATGTACAAAACTAAAGTCTAAATGGATTAAAGATCTGAATATTAAAAGAGAAACACTAAAACTCCTAGAAAAGAAAGTGTGAGGAAATCTTGAAGACATTGGGGTAGGCAAACAGTACATGGACAGAAATCAAAATGTGGGTTTAACACCTGAAAGAGTCAACAAGTGGGACCTCAGCTGGCTGAGAAGTTATTGCACGTCAAAACAAATTAACAACTGAGTGAAAAGACAACATGCAAATTCCAAAACTAATTTAACTAAAAAGTATTCAGATAATGGTCTTCCATCTAAATTTATAAAGAACTAAAATATGTAAGAGTCCCAAACTTCAAAGACCAATGAAATTCTTTAGTTGTTATTTGTCATGGAAATATTTCGCTCCTCCATCTAATTCCAAAGAGATTTCACAGGGTATAGCATTCTGGGCTGGAATTTGTTTTCTTAGAGGACTTGAAGTACCTTGCTCCTTTCTCTTCTTGACTTGATGCTTTGTGAAGAGAAATTTGCCATGATTCTGGTGGGTTTTTCTTTAAATGTGATCTGTTTCTTTTCTCTAGTGGCTTTTATTATATTGTTCTTGTGCTTCATTTCTGAGATCTTGACTATTATATGTATGGGTGTGTTTTTAATTGAATTCACGTAATTTGGGGTTCTATATGTTCTGCTACCTGAATGTCAGATTGTTTTCCCATTTTGGGAACTTTTCTGCTATTACTTCTGCCCATATTATTTTTATATCATTTGTATGGACTCCTTTCTCATTGATGCCTATTAGTCTTACGTTGTTCATCTTCACATCATCTTCCAGATGTTGAATTATTTTTGCCTACATCCTAGTTGTTTTGGAAGATCTTTTCTTATCTTTTCATTTTTTGTAACAGTGTTTGCAATTTCTGAAATCTTCACTTTCATTCAAACAGTTTCACCAGCTTGTGTTTGAGGTTTTAATTTTCCGTGTAACTTCTTGAATCTGCTTCTTGCAGTCAACATCTGTCCTATATTGCTCATTCAAGGATTTCATCATTTTTCTATTCTCTTCTATTTTTTACCAGTGTCTTCTTTAGAAGCACTTAGTAATTCCTTCATTACAGCTGAATTTTCTGTTTTCACTTCAGAGATTATTTCTGCTCTGATTTCTTCTATAACTTTCTGAAGTTGTTTATTTACTTCAGATGCTGTCATTACAGAGATTTCACACATGTGTTTTCCAATTTCTGCTATGTTGGTGTCTTCTGAATTTTTTCTGGGTAGACTCAGGGCCTGAGACTGCATTTTGTTCTTTCTCTTTGCCTTTTTACAAGGCACTTTGTTCGGACATTTGTTGTAAAACATTGGTGCAGTCATTATTTTAGCACAAAACAATCTCATTACCACAGGGAGATTATGTGGTTAAGGCAGTTACGGTTTTGTATTTACAGAACTATAATCAGCACCACTAATAATGACTAGTGAGACTTAGCTTTTTATCTAATGTGTTTGCAATTTAGACACTAAGAGCAAATGTAACTGTATAGCTAAGCAGATATTACACTGGGAATTTGTATTTAAATTAGTTCCCCTAAGTTCTATCTGATCACCTCCTCTTTTGTACCTGTAGTCTTCCAGACAGCCTAGTTCACCCAAGTTAACTGTTGCCCCTTCTCTCAATCAAGAAGAAAGAGAGACGATGCTTTCATAGATCTGGGTCTAGCAAAATGTCTCAGTCTATTGGTACCAGATCTAGCAAGTTCAGACTCATCCTGGTAGGCCTGGTTGCTATGGGTCTGCTTGCTATGCTTTACTTATTCCTGCTGCAGCTGATGGAAGTGAGCCTGCTATGCCCCTCTGACAAGACGTTCTGCTCCTGGATTAGTTCGGCGTTTCTTGTCCCTTGTCTTTCCGCAGGGAGTTCTGCTGCAGGGCTCCATCCTAGACCTGTCTGAGAGAGAAAGTTCTTGTGAGCACTTGGAAGGTTGCACACACACAGGCTGGGCCTGGGGACTGGCTGGAGTTGAATCTCATTGGGTACTTGTGAACTCACACACACCAGGTTTGTGCACTGGCTGGAGTAGAGTCCAGCAGACACAGAAGTTTCCACATGCTTGCCGGCCATAAGCACCTCCAGGAATAGAATCCAGGAACTCAGAAGTTCCCACACACATGCAGGGCCTGTACTCCTGCTGGAGTAGAACCTGGCAGGTGCAGAAGGCTCCACACAAACCCTCCAAGTTTTAAGACAGGGTAAAAAGATATAATATAAATACCACTGCTAACTTTTTATTCTTGATTTGAAATTCTGTTCCATATGTATTGTCATGTTTACTGCTTCTGTCTCTAGAAATAGACAATTCATCCTTTACCAACCCATACACAGAAGCCTTCATCCCAAAGGCCCTCAAAATCACCAATGTGTGGGAGGAAGGGCAGGGAGACTTGGGTGTCACTGATACTTCAGCATCAATGCAAGAAACCACTAAGTCTGCACAATCTCTCCTCAACCTGTTTTTCTCAACTTAGATGGTGATATTTTTGAGCTGTTTCCTACTTCCAGTGTACTTCCATCCTTTCCAGTGTAATGCTGTTGGCTTCCTTCTGATGATTGTGTTCATTCTCAGTATTCATGTTCAGAAACACAAATTCTAAGACTACAGTTATAACAGACTAGAAAGAACAGAGAGGATGACCCAGAGACACTGACAACTCATTGTCTCTCTGTCCTTTGGAGGGTTCAGAGAACCAAGTTTGCGGGGTTTGTCAAAGTGCCTGGCAGCAGTGAAAGAACCAGTGGTCTGCGACTCTGGCATCATCCATTCTGTTCCCCCCAGTCCACTATAAATATAGTGTCTTCAATTTTCTGTTTTGCAAAGGTAATATGGAAAACGAATACAATCTTCAATCAGAATGCAGCCCTTGGTTCTCTGAACTCTCAGGATGTGCCCGCACAGCACAAACACTCCTAGTCTATAGCTGAGAACACTGAAATCAGGGGTGTGGGACATGCTGAGAATCAGGCAGAGTAATAGAGGAGGCACAATCTCCAATCAAATCTAAATGATCTTAATTTATTAGGTTGAATGATGTTGTTATGTGAAATATGTTAAGTCATCCAATTTGGAGAGGCTTTCCTGGTGCTGGTCATGTTAAAGAAAGCTTATATTTCTGTGAATTCTAGCAAATTAATTCCATTCTACCACATCCAGTGTAACTCATGTGGAGAAGAAAAGCACTCATGCATATTTTCAGCTACAGGAAGACTTGAAGTCCAAAGTCCAGCCGTGATCATTGTCAGCCAGCCACAGTCCTCAGAGTCGGGAGTGCTCACCTGTGCAGTCTGTGCTCTGGCTCAGCGTGCAGCTCTGCAGAGCACAACGATCAGTTCCTGCTTACTCTTCTGGACCCCAGGGCTCCTGACCAACTCCCACTGTTATCTAAACATCAGCTTCATGAGTGTTGGCTTCACCAGGACCAAGGCCTCCTCTGCTCCATCTCCAGCTCTGGGGTGCAGCTGTCTTCCCCCCACTGCCCCATAATGTGAGCTGGCAGGAATTTCCTGGTGGGAATGACACTGAGTCTGCAGTAATGAGTGGAGGCTTTTGGTGATGCGCACCACTTTAGGGAGTCCAGATAGACGTTGGGTAGCTGGGTGTACTATTCTTCATCTGCTTCACTGAGCACCAGAACTAAGAACTAACTGGGAGTAATTATTTTGGAGCCATAGCTATAAATTTCTGAACCCATTCAAATGCACTCGGCATTGATGACAAAAGCCTGAGTATTGCAATCACAGCTGCCTTTAGGGAATAAGGAAAGTATATGATTCTAGGATCTGCAGGGATATTGTGGTGCTGTTCACCAATCTGCTTGGTAGCTGTGTACACAGAGACAGCTCGTGCATTTGAGTGATGCTAGAATTGGTGCACCTCAATACCAGGGTTTCCCATGAGACAGGGACCCTGCCCAGGAAGGTCTAGCTGTGCCATCCAGCCACTGAGACATCTGGGTGCATCTAACACCACTCTGACATGGTCGCTTTCTTTGCTTTTGCACAGAGACCACAAAGAGGAGATTCAAAGAGGTGAAGGCAGTTGGCTGTAAACTCTCAACAGGCAGCCTGCACTGGGGATCAACCACGCACTAGAGCTCTCCTTTCCCACTGAATTGGTTCATCCCCATGGTGATGATTAGGGAGATGCTGAGTGATGGGATGTCACTGAGCCAGATGCTAGTCTACTGGGTGAAACAACAACCTTTCAAACTCTCTCTCTCTCTCACTGCCTTGATCACTCATAAAGGGATTGATATTCATTTTTCAGAGGTATATTTTGCTGGCACATAAGAAACATACTCAAGCAGTGGAAAACTGACACAATTGTAGAAATTAAGGTGGTGGGGAAAGTAAGGCTTGATTAAACACAGCACAGGAGCTGCCTCAGGATGAGGCATAGGGCTGCTCAATCCTTCAGCCATGACTTATTTTCCATGAAAGCAGAAATGGGGCTTCTTATGTTTCCCTGAAGACACAGCACAGAATGTGCCCTCACTCTCTCCCCCACTCCCCTTGTGGGAGCCTATGTGCTGTAGCACTCTATGGTTCCGTGGTGTCTGCCAGCACGGAGCAGTCACGGAGCTGTCTAACCTCACGAATCAGCTCTCAGAATGAAAGAAGAGGCTTCTGAAAGCTCTTCCAAAAACTCAAACTGAGGTTTTGGGCTTCTGGCCCGCTCTGGGATGCTGGTGCCAGTATTTTGCTTATGGACCATCTGATCTTCTGCCAACACAATGAATTCTGCCTTTTCTCTTCTGTGGAAGCTCCCTTTCCATTTTCTCTACTTCTTCGTCTAAACGATTTGCTAGAGGTGGACACTTAATGTTAAGTAATTTATAATTACAACTGAAGGAAGCTCCTCCTCAGTACAGCACCCCTGTGGTGCTAAGGAGCCCTGCTCTCAATGGTCAGGACTAAGAAATCAAGGGTGCAGAGACCCTTGTATGCAATACTTTAGTTGCAACATCAAGGGAGTCACACATTGTCCATTATTGTTTCCATCGCCCCTGAATAAAAGAACAATAAGTTGCTGGTGACAAAGGTCCCCCTGGCTATGGGATTTCAGCCATCTTGAACTCTGGATTTGTCCACACCATGCAGATACCAGAGGACACCTCACCTGGGCCGTTTCTCATTTTCATCACATCCCTACCTAACATGAACAATTTCTGAGTGGCAAAGGCCATGTGTTCAGTTGATCATGGTTTGGAGGATGGAGTGCACAGAGCTCTACACTGAGAAACAAGTTGTGTATCTGCTGCTGCAATCCTCGGAAATCCAAACACCTCCAGTGCCCCTTTCCTCTCCCTCCCTGTGTTCTGTGTGTCTTTAAGCAAAAAGTGTGGGAAGAGAGGCAGCCTGCTTCAGTATAAGATCTAGTGCTTGCTAATTTTCAAGAAATGGCATAATGGAGATAACAAAATCAAAATTATGCAGTACAAGAACGCCTTCTCCATGTACCTGCCCCTCACCGCCTCTGCCTCAAGCTGCTCTCCCTTTAAACAATGGCATTTTATATGTTCTGTGCAGCAAAGCTCAGCAACCAAGTTTTGCAGAACAGCACCAGAAAAACCCTGTTTCTTCCTCCTGAGTCCCAGCATCCTGACCAACATCCTCTGTTGTGAGGATGTCAGTGCTGCAAGTCTGGCTGTACCGCAGAAACTGGCTCCTTCTGCTGCATCTCCATTCCTGAGGCCTCGCCTGAATCATGAAGAAGAATCTTTGTGGCCATTTTCAGAGTATATTCCATCTCAATAACAAGAGTTTCTCAAAGGACTGGGCCAGAGTTGCCCTTGCTGTGCAGTGTCTGGACATGGGCTGATGCACCATCTGGGGAGCAGGCATGGGCTGTCTCCTGCTCTGGGCACTGGCTGTGGGCATAGCCAGTCCCTGAAGCTCAGTGCGATGTTCACAGGTGATGCCTGTGCTCACCTATGAATCTTATTCTCTTAAAAGTTCACTGCAAAGCATGGTGCTCTCTCAGCACTCAAATCTTCCAGCACTTGTTGGGGCTCTAGTGGGTTTGTGTGGAGCTCCACTAAGGGTGCTGCACTCCAGTGTCAGGTCTTGTCCTCTCCCTTCCATGAGTGTTCTATAAAGTCTAATCCAGACTGCCTCCAGGACAGGAATTCAGTATTCCAGTTTGAAATTTCTCCTGTCCTGCCTGCCAGGTTCTTGCTTTTCCCTCCTATTGAGTCTCAATGCAATGATTCAGGCAGGAACTGCATTCACTGTCTTGTTCTTTATGCTGAAAATGAGGAAATGGATTCCACATTCAAAACCCCCACTGTAGAACTAAGATAAATAGCACAGCACATGCAGTCATATAAACCCTAGATCTATGAGGAGGACAGTCTCTCTGACATGTCACAGAAGAGCACCACAACACAGAGAACTTCCGTGAAAGCTGGGTGCAGATGATAGGAAGTCATCACAATGAGTAGACCTGAAAGTCCACTGGAGCACTGAAGGTGTGAGAAAGTTTCACACCCAGAGTACAGGAATATTCATGCAGTCTGAAAACCTGTGTCCAGCTTGTATAAGACATATAGTAAACATTTCCTAATACTTGTCAGGGATCTTATTAAAGCAACCATGCTTTCTATGGAAACACTAAAGAACTGAACTCATTCAATGCACATAGAATCAGCCTCTTGGTGCCTCACTGGTGATAAAGAGAGATGGGCTGCTGTGAACAGTGAGGTACAGATTATTTTAAACGTAATTGTTTTTTAATTATTCAAAAAGATAAATTCAAATGTTAAAAAAATCTGTAATATTTTCATAAAATGGAGTGTTACTCAGGTATAAAACAAACAAGCTCAAAGCCTTACAGGTAAATGGATGACACTAGAGACTGCACTCATACATGAGATAAATCACACCTGAATGTGTAAGTATGACATTTTTTCCAGTGTCAGAACCAGAGGGAGTAAATAAAATATGGCAGGCACAATAAATACCATTAGAGGGAAAGAAAGTTTTCCAATGGAAGGAGCAAGAAGGTTGAAGGAAAGGAGAAAGCAAGCAAGCAAGCAAGCAAGAAATATACATGAAAGCATGGATAATTACACTGCTGATTTCTGCTGATCCACTGAAAGCAGCCATTCATATTTCAAAATTTTCTGTCTCCTTTTTAATTTTTACAAATTTTACTTTTTTTTCAGAATAGGGATTCAAACTCACGATTTTGCACTTGCCAGGCTGGCACTTGTGTCATGGAACTGTCTCCCCGGCCCCCAAATTTTGCATATTTCTATCCAGTAACCTACACAAATAATTTGAATGCAATTACAAGCAATATAAAAAGTATTGTTGAATTCCTATTATTTTGTTAGTACAATTTTGAAACATTTCTAATGATTTATTACTGCTTATTATTTGAAAATAAAAAGTACAATTAAATTTTCACAGAAAAAAAGTACATTCAGTGAAATTTTTACACACTAGTCATGTAGCAGTTTCTCTCAACATTTATAATTCTTCTTGTAGTCCTCTCAAATCTCTATGTTTGCAACACCAAATTAAATAATGTCCACTGAACTTTGGAAGACTTTATTCTTAAACTATTCTTCCATTGATTAAAATTAGTCCTCATATGTTATTCCATCTTTGTAGTACACCATTCCTGCAAAAACTTCATAAAATCTATTCATAAAACACATATTTACAGATATTTACAGGTAGAAAATAGAAAACACAGAATAGTCTTTTTAGCTATCATTGAATAATACTCAGCCTACTAAACCTCAGTGCCTTTCTGTCCCTAAAGTGCTCCCTTAATGACCCAGGATCCCCTCTCTGTGAATCAATACAAGTGGACTAAGAACTGAGTAACCTATGGTGAGAAACTCTCCAGCACTCATGACAGCAGATCCAGTAACTAAGGAGGAAAAGACCAACAGAGCAAGGAGACAATCAGTCCAGTAAAGCACAAGAAAACAAAGCATCAAGAGGAGAATGCTTTGAGCAGCTTTGATCTCAGGAGGACTTGTATAGATGAACTTACCGTTATGCAAATGAAGAACCTGCTGGTGGTGTTTGTGGAGAACATACACCATGTAGCCACTGGCCCCACACATGATACCTTGGAACACTGCATCCCGTAGCACCATGCAGGTGAGAACAATCCACTTCACCTTCTTACTCTCTGGCATTAAAGAACAATAGTGCTCACTGTCGCTAACCTGGGATGTGTTCATACTGCTACTTGTGATGGAATGGAGTAAGTTCATGGCTGTCAGAGAGTTGAGACCCCAAAAGCAGAAAAGAACATGGAGGACGCACCACGCAGACCTGAGCCTGAGTTTCCTCCACCCAGAGTCTCTTGGACTGATTGCAATGGCCTGAGACACTGTGAGCAGACTGCTGGTGCAGAAAGATAGGCCTCGAGCCACCCTTTCCAGGTAGCATAGCATCTTACAGCCGGTGTCATCTAGGAAATTTCTCACTCCAAAAGCTGCTATTGTCTTCGGTATTCCTT
>PVKN010025573.1:0-14078 GCA_004027915.1 Capromys pilorides
TTTCTTATTGTTGAAAAAAAATTCTAACATTCAAAGTTTGAAGGAGGACTAGAGAGATGGCTGAGTAGAATAAGTGCTTGCTTGGCAAACTCAAGTACCTGAGTTCAATCCCCGGTTCAGCAAAAAATAATAAATAAATAAATAAATAAATAAATAAAAATAAAAGAAGGGCTGGCCATATAGATCAGTGGATTAAAGAACTTGCAAGCAGGCACAGGGGCAAAGGATTCAATTCCTGGTCCTGCCATGCTGGGCCCCACCCCCGGGGCACGTAACAGCATAATTGAGACTGGGCATGATAGTGCGTGCCTGTAATCCCAGCTCTTGGTAGGTTGTGAACAGGTGGATCACTACAAGTTCAATCTAGTAGTGAGACCTTGAACACCCTGTAGACCCTTCCCTAAAAATACAAAAAAAAAATGTTAAGAGAAGAAAGATTTATTTGGCCCACAAATCATGGCGGTTTCAGTTCATAGTTAACTGGCTCCAAGAGAGGGTGGATGGCAGACAGGCTTCACAGAGGAGAAGCAGTTCATGGTGAGCAGAAGGCAGCAAAACAAGCAAGCGACGACCACAGAGCTTCCTGCCCCTTTTATCTTTTCCAGAGTACCAAGGGTGAGCAGCATTCACATCCTTAATCCTAGTGCCCATGAATCAATCCCAGCACCACATGCTCTAGACCCAGCTACTTCCAAAAAAGCCCCATCTAGGAGCACATGAGGTTTCGGGGGACATCTAGATATGAACCATAATGGGAAGTCATAAGCACAAAAATAATTGTGACCGATAACAAAATGATAACAAAGTAATAGTTTGCTTAATGAATTGTAGGCATATATTTTACATTTTTTTATTCTATTGTGTAATACTGCTATTAGGAGGTATATTAACCTGTCCTCTAACTACAGACAATATGTTTTAAATAAGATTTTTAATTATAAAATGTTAATGGACATAAATTTTCTGTATTTTTCTCATTTTCCTATTAACTATTTTATTTTGAAATTAGGAAATTATATCATGTAGTATCAATGCCATTATATATAACAAAATCCAAACAATCATAAGTCTTAGTGCTTGAAATTGTATTTGGACTTTGATTCCTTTTCTTTTGCCCATTAATCCTGAAGATATTTAAAAATTCAAACTTTGCAAGGAAAAATAATGCTAATTTGTAATCTTGAACATAATTCTGATTTCTGTGTGATAACTTCTCTGAAACAATGCCTTTCATGTTGCCTTTGTAGTCACTACTGGGGGCCCCCAGGCAGGGCGATGCCCACTGAAGGCTTTTACATTTTACCACTACTTTCACAATAAATTTTCTAATAGAACAAATGCTCTGTGCAATTACAACCAAAGAACCCTAAATATCACAGAGAAAACTGCCTAGGACACAAATAAATTTATATTAAAAGAATAATTTTCAGGGGCCGGAAGATAGCTCAGTGGAATAAGTGCTTGCCTGGCAAGCACAAGGTCCTGAGTTTGATCCCTGGTACCACCAAAATAAATAAATAAATAGATAAATAAATAAATAATAAATGAATGAATAATTTTCTTGTAGATTGTATTTAGAAAGTCCTTTCCACTAGTATAGACCACTTAATAATTTGAGGCATTTGATAGCACTATTTAGATGCACATCCTTTCTCCTCACACCTTCTCTCAAAAGAGTTGTATTAACCAGTGCTTATAAGAGAATAAACTTTAATGTAGCCCAAAGAATTTTACAAGCGTGGCTTCCAATCTTGGCCCACAGGGACAAATGCAGAAGAGTGCAAGACATCTGAACACTAGAAACTCACAAAGAATCCAGCCGAGGGCCAAGATCCCAGTGTCCCATAGAGCACAGCTGAAGGCCTAGGGCACAGTGCAGCTCAAGTCCATTTCAGCAGGTGGAGGAGTCCTTCGTGGAGGCTTGAAGAATTTGTGCGTAACGGCCATTGCTTAAGGCTGGAGATTACACGGAGGCCAGTGACAGAAGCGAAGGGTCTGTACATAGCAGATGCAGACAGTGCTCAAGGTGAAGCCAAAGAGAACAGCCGGAACTTCTCCAAAGAACATCAGCTGGAACCAAAATCAGCAAGCAGTGAAGCTCTCCTAAGAAGTCAGCTGAAATCCTTCCTTCCCATTTCCCTTTTATCGGGCTGGGCCACCTCAGGCATTTCCACTCAAGTTGACGATTAGTCACAAACGAACACCGGAATTTGACTCTGTACTTCATTGATTCCACAGGCAAGTAGCTGCCTAAAACAATCCCTAAAATTGATGGTATCACCTGTAGGAAAAGATTCAGGTGACCAGGAAACTACAGATTAATGAAGAATCCATTGCCTTATTCTTTCATTGAATCCTTGGTGTGGGAAGATACGCTGTAAAGGTCATCACAAAAGTTTATGCTTCAGGTTGGACACTGCAAATGCATACACTCTGATGGAAAAAGAAACGCTTCTCTGGAATACATGAACGTACATTTCATAAATAGAAGAAAGGAAAGTTATTGCTTATCCAGGAAATAAACTGCACCCAGACTGCACTGTTATCCAGAATCAAGTTCTTCTCACACTATCACTGGAGAAGTATGAGTTTCTCCTGCTTTAATGTTAGAGTGCAGCTTGCTGTGGTCAAAGGGATTAGATAGGATAAAATACACACACCCCTCAGGCAAAGGCTTTGAACATCCTTTAGAGTCTTGCTCCAGCCTCATAGTTGTCCCCGCTACCAAAAAAATATATGAGCACTGATGGTGCTCATTTCATGTGCATGAATATACTGAGGCGCCCTAATATCCCGAGCCTCGTGGACAGATGGCCTCAGCTATTCTAGGGAAGAGGAAAGGCTTTTTGATTTAAATTACTGAAATCTTGAGGTTATTTATTTTTTAAAATCATCACAGAAAACCACACTAATAGACAACTCCATGTCAACAATTTACGTTTATGTGGAGAAAAGTGATAGTTTCCTCAATTCATGTGAGTGTGCTTTCTTCCCACTTTTTCAGACATATAAATATTTTATATATTCCCTGATGTTGTAAACACGTATTTCTTTATAGCGTATCTTGCTTTCACCAGAACTCACTATGACATCCAACGTGCAAAATCTAATTGTTAAACTCATCATTTCAACCTAGTTATTCCCCTAGATAGACTTGATGGACATTCCATCCTGGAGGATTTGTCTTTGTATGATAAATTAGGACAGCATCAGTGAAAACTGTGCTATTTTTATCTAGTGATGTAAAACACAAAACAACCACAAAATTTGTGATTGCATTTGGTAGTGTCATCATTATGTAATTTTTATACCAAACATGTTTTATCTCGTAATCCATATGCTTAGCTGAAATAAACTGTTTTAAAAATAATCCTAAACCCCCTTAATCAAACATAAACATTTTTATAAATTAACAAATTTGAATGAAAGAAACCAATACAAATTAATAGGGGCATAACATTGAAGAGTTCTCTTTTAACTGCTCACAATGAGACAAGAAGTTTAGGCTGGCCCATGAATTCCTTTCCCAGCCAGAGTGGACACCAGGGAACTGAAAACACAGCTGAGATATTTGGATTATGTCTAAGACAAACCCCTCAGGTGCTGCCAGCCAGATGCCCACAGTAAAGCCAGCATCGCCCTTGCAGCACAGGCATGAAGCTATGTATGCCTCTCATGGTACAGCCATTAAGATAAAACACTATGTCAGTTTGTTCATCCACTATGTTGTCACTTACAAGTTAATGAAAAAGATTAGCACGAAATTTCAAAGAGTGAGCCCTTCGGTAGGTAGATGAGACAAATAGCCAGCAATCCAGAAATACGAAACTCTCACTTACGGTGCTGTTGTATGTTGTATCATCCATATTTGCATGGGTGATCCTATTAAATCAGAAAATTAAACCATGGGTGATAGTGAGTAGGCCATCAAATTAATTAATTTGAAAGCCGGGGATGTAGCTAAGCGACATAAGTGCCTGCCTGGCAAGAGCAAGCCCTGAGTTCGATCCCTGGTACCACAAAATAATAATAATCGATTTAATTGTAAGAATTAAATTGTTAGGGTAAAATATTGATGCAAGATATAAAAAGAAGTTAAGAAATTAAATTACTTTCAATAATTGTAATAATTGTGGTGTCAACTTGGATAAAAAATGCCTACCTATTGCTTCAGGACTGTTCTGGGTATGTCTAAAATGACTTACTTACTGTTGAGGAAGGATGAACCTGGGGTGGGGGACAGCAACCAACAGGCTTGAGGTCCCCATGGAATGAAAAGGGAAAGGGCATCTTTGTTTTTTTTTTTGTTGTTGTTGTTGTTGTTTTGTTTTTTTGAGGTATTGAGAACTGAGGATTAAACTCAGGGCCTTGCACTTGCCAGGCAGGCACTTGTGCCCCTGAGTTATCTCCTTGGCCCCTGAGGATGTCTTGATTCTGCTTCTTCAGTGGAGCTCTAGTCTTCACCACAGCCTTTAGATGTTTGGCTCCAACCTTCCAACTCTAAGCCTTTGGCTCCTGATAAGAACTCACATAGTGCAGTGAGCTCCAGGCCTTCAAATTTAGTCTGCGGCCCTTGGCCCTTGGCCCTCGGCCCTCAAGCGCACTGAAGGCCCTTTCATGCTCCTCCCCGCCTGACCCGGCAAGCCTCACACCACCCCGCTTCCTGCTACAATCCCTAATTCATCCTGACGCACGTAGGACTGTGGTAAACGCATCTGCTAGGCCTGTTCTTTTTATTCAAGTTGACTTTACGTGCATCACAACTACATACAGTAACCTAACTTCTCTTCAGTTCCACTTACATTCTACTTCTATTCCTTTAGTGAACCCTAATACAGCAGATTATAAAATTAGTGGACAAATGAAACTACCAATGAAGGACAAAGATGTTCCCTGTCAATTTAAGAGATGAGTAACTGAAAGCCAGGGCATGCGCATCCCAGGTGGCCAGTTTCTAGTGGGCATCTTGCAATTCCATAGCAGTGATTTCAACACAATAACACGGGCCTTCCAAAGCGTCGAAGTGCTGTGTGCCCTTAGGGCAAAGCATTGTCATTCTTTTTGTTTTTAAAGTCATAATTTATTTTATTTATCTTTTTATATTATGGCCAGCTCAGCCTGCCCTGGGGGTGGGACTGGCGCAGCATGTGGTGCTGGGAATCGAACTGCCGACCCTGTGGTTGCCTAAGCTTGCCGAAGTAGGCACTTAGACCACTGCGCCATCTCACCGGCCACAGCATTGTCATTCTGATACGGCCCCTGTTATTTGTTTTGAGGAAACCCACCCAGCCAAACACTGGGCTTTTGTAATTTTTCTATATTTTAGCTTTTTCTTCCTTCTTCAGTGGGTGGGTGGATTTGAGGAGTGTACTTTCACAATACATGACAAGTTCATTGGTATAGGGACATTAGTACATACCTGTGACATGTTTTGGTCATTTTCTATCCTTTATCCCTTTCCTCTGTTTTGCCCCTCTTTTATCCTTCTCCTACATCCAACCTTCCCTCTTTTGTTCTTTGGTTTATTTCCATTTTGTGTTTCTCATATAGGAGAAATTAACTTTCTGTGTAAGTCCTATTTTGTTTAATGTTACAATCTCTAATTCCATTATTTTCCTGCAAATGACAGCTTGTTCATTCTTTTATTATAGAGTACTCAGCTGTGTGTCTTTACCAATAATTAAGTTTATTGGTAGTTTATATATATAAAATGGTCACACTTATCATATGGAATTTGTACTTAGATATGATACACTCTAGTTCTTTTTCCCCCCTCTCCCTTTCCTCACTTTGGTCCTCTTTTCCCTTTTTATTTATAAAAGCTTTGTTTCGATGTTATCTTTCTTTTCTCCTTCCTTTTCCATTTCCACCCTTCCTATTCCCCTTTCTCTCTCCTGCCCCCCTTCCCATTTGAACATTTGCTTCCTATTTTGAAGTTCATAAGAGCTAAATTTTGGAAACTGCTGAAACGCCCATTAACTGATGAATGGACAAAATGGGATTTGCTTATACAATGGAGTACTACTCAGCCATAAAAAAGGACAAACCTGAGACGGTTATAGGTAAACGGATACGTCTAGTGGCCATACTCCTAAGTGAAATAAATCAAATATGCATGTGTAAAATTACATTGTTTCTCTGGTATAAGAAACTGAAAGTGTAAATAAGGACCAGTATGTATAATAGATGCTCTGCTGTGTATTTTTATTATGTTTTCTTTCTCCAGTCGTTAGTTGATAGGCAAGAAAACTGTTTCCAGAGGGTAGCTATTGTGCACTGTGCTGTCAGAAACAGGCTGTGCCTGTGTCACTGTAGTGTGCTGTCCTTAACTCTTTAGGGAATACACTCAGGAGAAGTATAGCTGGGTTAAATGGAATTTCTACTTTTAGTTCACTAAGGAATCTCCATATTGATTTCCGTAACGACTATATTACTAGTTTATATTCCCACCAACAGGGCTGGCGAGGTAGCTCAGTGGACTAAGCACCTGCTTAGGCAAGTGCAAGGATCAGGATTCAATCCCCAGCACCGCATGCCATGCAGGCCCCAACCCCAGGCACACTGAGCCAGTCACTGAGACCAGGCCCGGTGATGCCCACCTGTAGTGCTGGGGAGGCTGAAAAAAGAGTCCCAGTTGCACAGTGGGACTCTGTACCAATTAATTAATTAATTAATCAATCAATTAATTAAATACAATCCCACCAACAGTGCGGGTTTCCCTAGCAGCACTGTCACCCCTTGTGCTGCTGCTGGTAGCCATGCTCACTGGGGCAAGCCATCTTTTGATTGTCTGTCTCTTCATTCTGTTTATTCCCTTTGCTGGGCATAACAATTCCAATTCAATATCATTCCACTTGTTGATCCTTGGTAGTACATCATGTGATTCAGCAGTTATTTTCAGAAAGTCCTCACCCGTGTTCATGGCCCAGATGTGTCCCTTGTGTTACCTACGCTTATACCCTAAGGGTGTCCCCTAGGCTATCTTCCAGCAGTTTGAAAGCATCTGTAATCTATATTGTGAGCAAGTGGATAATCCATTGTAGATCATCATAATTTAGTCACTTACTTAGATCATCACAAGTCTTACCCAACTTCCTGTGCAATCTGTTAGTCATCCATCATGTTAGGTGCTGGCATCTATATTTATCTATGAAGCACTTGAAACTTGAACATGCTAATTTCTGTTTTCCCTTACCCCATAACATAGATAGAAATCGAAAAAAACTAAACCCGAATTTCGATTTTACACATCTAAAACAATTTGAATCTCTTTGTGTTAAGAGATTCATCACCAGTTAAATTACAGTATTTGCCCTCCTTCTGTAAGTATCATATTCATGGGGTAAAAATTGAGTATCCACTAAATACATTATAAAATTTTAAGCAATTTAAATCAATTCTTTTGATGGTAAGTATTTCATACAGGCAATTTTCACCATGTTCATGCTAAAAGTTTTGACTTTGTGGCACAATTATTTATATGAACACAAGTAGAAAATCTTATGCTACTAAGACCAATGACTGTGCTGCTGTGTTCTGACTGCGACTCCAGTATTCATGCAGTGGCATCCCAGACCTCAAGGTGACAGCATTGGGTGGTGATGTTTTGAGGTAAAGTGACCAAGTAGGAAGTGTCCTGGTGAGTGAGCTTAGTTTCCTTATAGAAGGGCTGAGCTCAGGCAGCATGAGATGATGCAGTCGGATGTTATCCTGTCTATGAGAAAAATGAACCCTAGGCAGAGCACAATGTCTGTGTGGCCCTTGAACTTTGACTTCCAAGCATTAAATGCTGTGAGGAATAATTTTTGTGGTGTGTAGAGTATACACTTTTTAATATTTTGTCATAGTACTTTGACAAGTAAAATACTTGTTTACTTAGAATGCATTTGACACAAAGCTAATGGTAAATAAAATAAAAAATGATACGCAAGTGGGTGAGATAGTTTAGCAGGCTAAGCACTTGCTTAGGTAAATCCTGGGACCAGGGTTCGATCCCCCACATCACATGCCTTGCCTTCCCTATCACCGGGTGCCCTTAGCCAGCCACTGAGTCTGAGTGTGGTGGCATACTCTGTAACCCCAGAACTGGGGAGGCAGAGGCAGGAGGATCACTAGGAGTCAGAGCTGCATAGTGAGATCCTGTACTACACACATAAAAAAAAATAAATAAATAAGGGGGCCAAGGAGATAGCTCATGAAATAAGTGCTTGCCTGGCAAGTGCAAGGTCTGAAGTTTGACCCCTGTTATCATCAAAAGTAAATCTATCAATCAATCAATCAATCAATCAATCAAATGAAAGTACAGAAATATTTTAGAAATGCTGTTTTCTTAGTTTCTATCTTCTCTCTCTTCTCCCTCCCTACCCACTTCTTTCAGTCCTCCATTCTTCCAAAAGAGATGTTTCACTTGAACTATAAGCAGCTTTAAATGTACCAATCTATTTTACATTTGTTTTATTAAAATGATGGAACATGATCTGATACAATACTTCAAAAGGATGCAATTTAAAAATCAAATTTTATTAAAAATAAAGCTATTAACAACTCTTCGACGTATTGCTAAGAGACAGGAAGAGTATCTTCTATTTGATAGATAAAATGCAAAACATTTCCTTTTCAATCACCACTTATTTCTCCTATAACTTAAAATAATGAGTCCATTACTGGGAACTCTGAGCAAAATAAGCAGTTCATTCCCCAGGTGTGAAGAGCAAGATGTTTGTGAAAATGATACATGACATACTTCCCACAATGCTGGCAGCGCTCACAACCATTAACAAGACCTACCGTCCAAAGGAAGCAACATTTATTTTGGCTCCTGCCCTCTGATGCGCTTTTAGCTTCCTCCAAGCGCTGCTCCTGTCTCTTCCCTCCAGTGTGCTAGATTTCTGTGCCTCTGATGCCATTCCCCTAGCAGTGAGGCTGTCTGTGGTTCTACGTATATAAGTAAACTCACTCAGGCTTGAGTGATTTATATTTTAGGAAGTTTATCATATACTTACACATTGTTTCTTTTTAATTTTGCTACACAGACTATTTATATTTTTAATAACCAGTAATGACAAAGATTTTTAGGACTATCTGTCATCTTCCAGCGTTATTTCCAATCTTCCTCATTGCCATCCTTCCCACAAAGAGACTGTCTGTGTTATGTTTTTACCTACGTAAAAGTAAGTAAACAGGCTAGCGAGATGGCTCAGCAGTCTAAAGCGCCTGCTTAGGCAAGCTTAGGCAACCTCAGGGACCACAGTTCGATCCCTGGCACCACATGCTGCACCAGCCCCACCCCCAGGGCAGACTGAGCTAGCCATAATATTAAAAAAAAAGTAAATAAGCATTCTTCTTCCTTCCTTATTATATTTTACTCAAATAATAAAATAATTTACAATGTTGACCTTTCTCTTTGTAAAATTCACAATACATTTTGGAGATTTTTATCCAACTATATAAGTGATGCTATTTTTGTAAATATAAATGTAAATTCACTATATACCAACAAAAGAAAAAGTATGCAGTCTATGAAAAGTAGTTTAGGTACACTAACAATGGGAAATTGGTTTACATAACCAGTTTTGTAAGGTTTCTTTCTACTTATGAGCAAGTCAGAGCACAGGTCTGATTATTCTTACATGTGTGATCAAGCGCTTCAAACATACACTCAGAAATGAAGTTAGAATGATTACACTTTTTTCAGGAATGATTACACTTTTAGATAGGTCTATTTAACTCAAACAAGGTGTATGTCTCCTGAAAATCACATATTTGATAGTACTAATTGAATTATAACAACTATTTTATACAATATAACAAACCATCAAACAGCCTTGCATGGATGTACAATTTCCAGTCTAGCAGAAATGTGTGCATTATAATATAAATAACTGTACATTTATTCAAGCTTCTGTTGATGTATAATATGAACATAAAAACACAAGTTACAAGTGATCATTTATAGATTTATCTTCACAAAATAGGAAGACTATAAAGAAATGCATATTACCAGCATGCCCTAATCTACCCTTATGGAGAGGTATTAGGTTGCCTAAAAGCTTTTCATGAATTGTTGATTAGAAGTGTACTGAACTGTTGAAAACAGTACCCCTAATATCTTCATCTCTGATTATGCCTTCCTACCCCCTCAGCTTTTATACCAAGTACTACAGAAGCATTTTATGTTTAAAATCAAAAGGCACTGCAGCTTTGGAGAGTGATAGAGATAAAACACGTAAGGATGAATCTTTCAGCCTGAATGTGCTGGACCTGAGATCTCAAACTACTTGGTCTGGTAGACCAGTTTCTCAGAAAGCAACTTGAAGGTTCTCTGAGTTTATAAAATTCTGCCACCAGCCAGGCAAGAAGTACTGCTAGGAAAGAAATTAAGCACCCTCATTTGTGTCAAAAACAGCTTCTGGTGAATCTTCAGGCCTGAGAGTTCAAGGAACCAGAAGGAAATCAGTATTCAAAGTTTCAAAGAAATTTGATGTGGTCAGTGTTAGGTTCTTCCTCAGCTAGGATGCTGTTATTTCCTTCTAAAATAGCATGGCTGATATGCTATGAAAGGTTGCCAAGATCTGATTTGCTCTAGCAAACAGAGTTTTCAGTCCATCTCTAACCTTAGACTTTTCGTAACGAAAGATTTCCTTTAGGTTCATGGCCTTGTACCTGAGTTATTATTCCAAAAAGATTTGTGGATTCAGGATTTTCACCTAAGCAGAGAGTTCTTTGCTTATTTGTAATAGTCAATATTGGTTGGATCAAGAATCCTTACATTTCAATGCCTCTATCCAACAGGATTTTCTTTTATGATCATTAGAATATCTGGATTAAGTAGCTCTTCTCTATCTTTCTAGTTACTCCATTTAGTTTGAATGGTTTACTGAGGCCACTGAGAACAAATCAGAAAAATATGTCAAAGAAATGTAACTATTGTCTTGTTCTGTGAGTCCGATGTTACAGAAAGTTTAAGAGCTATAAAGACTCTTGTTTTCTGAACCATCTGTGCCCACCATACATAGCCTTACACCTCAAAAGACAGGAAAATTCCTGTTATCCTTACTTATTCTGAAATACTAATTTTGATAATTCAGTTGTTCATTTAGTCTCATATTACATCTACATTTCTCCTAGGAACTCTTCAAGTCCTTCCACAAATTGTATTGCTCCTGGAGAATGCTTTGGACATGACCCTCTATAAAGAACTATACTTTAATGTAATCTGAACTAATTTAATTCTGTAATGCAAGAGGGGGAAAGTGTTTCCTATCATTTGCTCCTGGTGCCAGTGATAGCATTTTATAGCTGTTGGAAAGTGGACAGTCTGTAAAATATACTGATTGAACTCTTCTGACTAAAGCCTTGGTTCTAAATTTCCATGACCTTTACTGATTTCTGCTCAGTGATGTTTTTCTGAGATAGAGTCATGCTTCATAGTTCAGGCTGGTCTTGAGTTCACTCTGTAACCCAGGATAGCCTTGGAACAGCTACCTCAAGCAACGGAGCAAGGTTCACTCCTACAGTGAGCTTCTGAGACCAGTGATCCCTGTTGAAAGTAGCTTGCATGGCAACCTTCTCCTTTGTGCCTACAAACACTTCCCTTTACCTCACTTTCTAGTCCTCTTCAATGTATCCTAACTTCCACTTTCCAGACTGCAAATCCTTTCATTTGTTACCAAATGAATTCAATTTTTCAGAAACTTATTCACTCATGTTACTTTAGGTAAAGGTTTCAATATGCAAGAACCAATCAAATTCTTGAATATAACTTTTAGGAGGCAACAAAGCAAGCTGACAAATTCAAGACTTCAATTGGCCTTTGAATGATGAATAACTTCATTTTAGAAAAACTGATTATAGTAAACATTGTACTATAGTAGCTTTGTATTAAAACTGATTGTTTTTTGGAAGTAAGGAAAATAAATACTCCAGCATAAATACTGTATCACAAACTTACAGTAACTGTTGAGCATGGCTGATTAAAGGACTCAAAGAATATCAAGATCATACTTCTCTACTGCTCATTTCCACTTGGCTTCTGCATCCAGCAGATACTTAGGCTTTCTCTGTGAGCAACAGACAGTTATAATTCTAATTGTTCCTGACATAATTCAGTTTCCCCATCTCCTCTCTTTTGGGTAGTCCGTGTGAGAGCTGGTGCTACCCAGTCTAAGTAAGATTATTACAAAATGATCACAACACTGTTTAGAGGATGAGATTCTGAGAAAAAAAAAATTTTTTTTCACATTGGTGAAAACAAAAGACAGGAACCTGAGGTCTCTCTTCCTAAATAGATTACTAGAGCATGCCCAAGTGTGGAGATATTAATGTGACAAGATGGTGCTACTTATGGACAGTAATCTCAGCCAAAATTTCTTATCTTTAATTTTACTTACCAGTGGTAATTTTGAAAAATCAGCTATAGGGTGAAAAGAAGTGGATGATTGATTTGGAATTTATTAAATTTCTTAGATTAAAAAATAAGATTATTTCAAGTTTAGAAGATACTTGCCCTTTCTCCCCACATATTTTAGAATTTCTAGCTTTTTCTCTTCCCAGTATAGGAGGACTGTCTAGCTGACTTAGGTACCAAGAACTTCTTCTCTCTCTAACACTCTCAAACTATTTCCTTGGGATGAGCCAGGGAAGAAATACTGGCCTTTGTGAGCATTGACAGTTAATGACTAAGTTCATTGTGATCCAATCTGATTTCCATTACCTGGCTGTTTGGTTCCCAGTGTCTTGATTTTAAAAATAAAATTTCCTATGCCACAGTGATGAAATCTCCATGACCTATGTTAAGATTTTTAAGGCAATTCAATCAGATGTTCTGGTTTTGTTGCTTCTGGACTTATTTATAACATCTCTGTTCAAATTTATAATCTAATTTCAGCAGTGTTTCCTTCCCATCCAAGCCTTTAGGAGGACTTTTTTTCCTTCTTAGTAATTTCCTATACTCATAAGCCCTACCCTCAAAATGACTGATACTATGCTATGATATTCAAACCCTGATGTTTGCAATAGCAGAGAAATGATTTTTGTATCTCAGACAAAAACAGAAAGGAGAATTGGGACAATAACAGTATTCAGTTGTTTGACATGAATATAATGCTTAAGATAAAATGATCAATCCTTTCGGGACTATTTATTTAGATGTTAGCTCAGAAAAGTTTTTTTTCTGTCCCTTTGGAAATTATAGGCATTTTGATCATAATAACCCTTTCACAAGTAACAAGTAGTCTGTACTCACACAAGCCTTTCAGATATTAAAGGTTAAAAATGTCCAAAGAGCAATCTAAATCAGTGAGTCAGGCTAAATTATGAGTGTCTGAAAAGATGTATCTTCGATCAGAACATTACTCACAATTCCTATAACACATGCCAAAAGAAGAATTATTCTTGGTTCAGAGATTACACTCAGATAATTTACTTGCCATCATCTAACTACTTAAAAAACAAACAAACCATTGCTTCTCTATTAATGTTTCCTGAATGATCAATGCGCTCAATAGAAGTGATTACTATTTAAATGATAACATCATCACTTCCTCCAAATAACATGCTATTTTGGGGCTTTTTGTTTCCAACTTGGTTTATATGTCCAGCTAAGACAAGCATGGTATTTGCACATTTCACTGCAAAAATCGAGTCATTTTGAAGTGAAAATTTTTAAAGTGTGAGACTGGATAGAAGAATCTTTATTTTATTTTATTGTTTTTATGCATTTAGTACAGGGTCTAAAGGGTCTCATTGCAAAGATCGTACTCATAGTGATCCACCTATTTTCAGCCTCCCAAGCGCTGGGATTATAGACACTTGCCACCATGCCCAGTCTCAATAGCTGTCTAAATTCATCCCAGAGGCGGAGTCTTATGGCAGCCCAAGGATCTAACTTGGTCTCTGCATCTGTCTAAGCAGGAGCTTTAAACTACTAAGCTATCAGACTGGCCCTTATATAGAAGAATCTTAATACAATATTTATATGTAAATGAAAAAAGGGGAGAAGAACAAGATGAATGAAAGCTATTCTAAGTTTCAGGAAATATTTGTAGAAAACTTTTATAAATTTGTCTCTTGATCAGGGT
>PVKN010025574.1:0-14076 GCA_004027915.1 Capromys pilorides
CTGTAAGACATAAGTATGGCAAGTATAAAATGTAAATTATAAGTTTTTCATATCATAAATATGCCTCACCTATAAATTTATACCTAAAAAATATGCAAACCATTTTATAATTACATAATTATCTGATATTTTATGCAGATATGTGGATTTTATAAAGGTAAGGTTTTTTAAAAAGATTATAATGAACTCTTTTGTCAAAATATTTTAAGGCAGCTAATTCTTCAGGAAATATAGCATGATCTATTGCCAGTTAGAATTTAATTAATGCTTCATTTTCCTGAGGAAATGTCTCACACCTGTTTCTATATTTGTTTCTTTGGACTAATTCCATACACTTAGTTCACTGGGCTTTTTTATTCTAAAAATTTTGGCCCAGTCTAAAAGAGTTAAGCATAACTCCTAAATGCAGGTGGTCTAGATGTCTTCATCACTGTTGAATTACAGTTGACCTGAGAGGGTGGTGGTGAACGTGTTGCTTAACAAAACACACCGCCCACTAACTTCTTTAAAGATGTGGACCACACAGTCCTATGTTTCCTATTTAAATAGTTGCCTAATGAGATGCGTAAATGAATTCAGCTTCTTCAAAGGCAATGATATAGCAGCTTTCAACATATTTATGATCTTCTGTGCTCCAAGGAAAGCAGTTGGTAGTAAATCTCTTTTTGTGGTTCTGAAATCCAGCTAAAGACAACCTGAAAATAAAAGCGCTAGACAGTCAAATGGATTTGTGCCCTTGAAGTGGTGGAGCTTTATTTGTTTCCATTTCTGTAGTGAATTTTTGGTCATTTGATTGAAAGCCATGGATTCAAAGATAGGCTGGGTCTTCCACTCATTTCTGCGTGTGGTAAAAAATGTTTCTTCAGTATTTATTCTGAAAGAAAGTCCTTGTCCTTATAAGGTCACAGTCTAGTGATGTGAGCAGCTAAAAGCACAGAAATATGATGAATATAAGAACCAAATTTATAGTGAGATATTTTTACTAGATTTCAAAGAAGGGAAATCTATGTTGGAACCATGGAAGAGAAAGAAATCACTCATGATGCTCCAAGGGGATTAACTCCTAACTGAGCAGGGGACCAGTAATCAGGTGCAGGAGCAGGGAGAATATGCCCCTGGGGAGACAAAATCTGTCAGGTCAGAAACAGCAGGTGTGTCCAGGAGGCTTCAGGCTGTTCCTGGGGCTGGCACATGGGATGCTCATGGAGAACAAGCTGTGTGTGCAGGAGTGGCACTAGATGGTGGTCGGGTGTACAACCTAGTTGATCATCCTTATATTTGAGAGTTTAAATTCTATTTAAAACTCTGCAAGGCTACTAAATATTTTAAATTAGAATTTCATAGTGTCTTAGTCACTCTTCTCTTGTTGCTGAGACAAATACCCAACACTCAAAATGAGGGAAGGAAAGGTTTATGTAGATCACAGTTACTGGAGGTTTCAGTGCATGCTCAGCTGGCTCCAAGGCAGAGCAGCACATGGCAGAGGGCAACCTTTCATGGCAGCGAGCAAGAGAACAGAAGGAGAGGTAGCAGCTGCTCAAGCAGCTAACTACTCTTCCTGCCTTACATTGAAATGCGAATCACCTGCCCCAGAGGAGGTGCAGCATCCATTTCCACAATAATCAATTACAAATGCCAGAAGCTGCCCCATGTCTGCATGAGGCTTTGGGGGGACACCTATACACAAACCGTAGCACGTAGTATTATCCATTTTTGATGGCTTTCTAGCAATCTTCCATTGACTAGAAGGGTATTTTATTATAAATACGACAGATTTAGACCATGAAGACTACCGTTAATGGGACTAAAAAGTAAAAGTTAAATTGAGAAAATGTATAAGGGGAATTCCAAGGAATTTTATGATAGACTAATATGGGATTCCACATGACCAGTATAACAGAGTTTATTAGTCAGCTAGGGTTGCAGTAACAAAAAGCACCATGTGGGTAACTTGATAGGTATTTTATGCATCGCAGGTACAGAAGTTAGAAGAGTTCACCTGAGGCCTCTCTCTGTGGCTCACAAGAAGACAGTTGCCTTCTCGCTTCCTCCATGGTACGTTCTCTCTGTGCCCCTGGTACCACTCCAGTCCCTACCCCCACCCTGTTGATCTTATTTAATAAACAATCAACTAACTGGACCCATCTCCAAGCGGAATCACTGATGGTTAGAGCACTGGTAATAAACTTCTGGGAAACAGAATTTAGTCCATAGGATAAAGAGAGGACTGCTCTGAACACAGTTATATCCTAGTAATGACACCACACAGCTCTGAAATCTTGGTTAGATTTATGTTTTTTTTTTTTTTTTTCTGCTCGCCACACAACTTTGAAATCCATGAGTACAGAATCATGGAAGAGAAGGAGCCTGGGCACAAAACCAACAGACTGAGCTGCTCTTGCCGTCACACCCGGTACTGTGTGCAGCAAGGAGAGAGACGTTACTGGTAAAATATATTTATTTATATTTTACACCAAGCACTCTAAAAATATTGTAACAATTTCGAAGTCCAAACTCTGGATTCAATAAATTATCCTTCACCTTCCTGCTATGTGAATATTTATGAACAATTTTCTGCCACCCCTTTGAATTTTCCATTAACAAGAAACATGATAGATTTTAAGAGAATTTTTTCATCCACTCATGTAGTTGAAAGTTTTAGCAAATATTCACTGAATATCTGTAATAGCCTTCCATTAGGCTGGTACAGTAAAAAGATTCATAATTTAAAACATTTGCTCCTGTTGACTTTTGTTCTAAACAGCTGTACTGCTCCACGTGGTGGAGAGCAAAGCCCCAATGATGCTCCACCCCTAAAAGACAGCATGGAAGAGGCCAGCTGCCCCGCTGCTCATCCTGGCCCATAGCCTGCGCTCTTCAGAGTGTGAGGCATGACGAGCTCGGGGCTGTGGGTTGCGAACACATTTCCAGATAATGCAGGACAGCGGAGAAGCATGTAATTCATTTTGGGAGACACGAAGACAAATTATGATTAAAAATACAAATTTGATTTTAAAAACTTCTGAAAGCAACAACAATACACAGAAATCAGTTAAATAATAAAAATTGAACAGAGAAGTTGCCTCATAAACCCTGTTCTCTCATATAATGATAACAGCACAAAGCCCAGAAAATAGGTATATTTTAGAGAATATCAGTGCCCTCATATTCCGTTCTCTTTTTTTATAGGATAAAGGAAACCAAGTATGGTATATTACCTGAAGCTCCCCAAATATTACAGAACTAAAACTAGAAAAAGACATCATTTGCCTCCAAGACAAAAATTTTCTGCCTGATGTGACTCTCTGATAAACTATTTCAAGATGATTTTCTGGCTTATTGTTCTTACAATTTCTCATTACCAGTTTTCCTTTACACAGTAGAAACAAAGAGTAATCAAAGCAGATAGAAATATCATTGTAAAAAATGTATATATTCTAATGTTAACTTTTGAATAACATAGCAACATTCAACTGATTCTTAAACTATGCTTTCCTCAGACTGAGACTCTAACATGCATTATATAGACAAAAGCATAGGCATCTTCCAGAGTCTGTATCTAGAGAATGCCAAGACAGAGAGATGGAGACAGAGACACAGAGACAGAGAGACAGTGAGAGACACAGAGAGAAAGAGATGAAGACAGATAGACAAGGACAGAGAGAAAGAGAGATACTAAGACAGAAAGAGAGGGGGAACATTTGGTAAGTTTTTCTAGACATCATTTGAATAAAAACCCTATGATGGTCCAATTTCAGAAAGAAAATAATGAAAGTAAAAGCACATATACATTTGTTTCAAAGACACTAGTTTGTGAAGAAAAGCCATGTATGTGTATGCATTTTCAGAAATCTTTACAGAATATTAAACAAATAAAATATTTGATAAAAATAGCATCTTTCTCAGGATCATTTAGAACTAATAGCATTTAGTACCCATATACTATACTCAGGTTACCATGAACTTTATACAAAACAACTCCCCTTGAAGTTCTTTTTTTTCTTCATTTTATTAATAAGTGTTTGCAACTCCTGCTGTTTGCAATCATCTTGGGCAGTGGTTGCTCCTGGCGGCTTCTCCTCCTGGCCTCCCTCCCTTCTGCTCGCCATCCTCCCGCGACTCCCCAGTCAGCTTCTCCGCACTTGGTGATGCTACCTTCTCAGCATTTGCTGTGGTTTATGATGTGTACACCAGTGAGGACCATTCGGGCCCTGTACACAGCACATCTTTACTCCTTTCACTTCTCCCCTGCCCCCTTAGCTTGCTCCTCCTCTTGTTCCCTTGGGCCATTTTTCTATTGTACTACATCTGTTCTTTTGTCCCTTTCTGTCCATCTTTGGGTTTTGCTCCACTTGAATGAGTGATACCATACCGAGTCCAAACTTGTGTGTCTGATTTCTTTCATGCACCACTGTCTCTTCCAAGTGCATTGCTTTTCCTACAAATTCCTCATTCTCCATTGTGAAACAACATTCTGCTGTGCTTAGATTCCATACTTCGTTTACACAGTTGTCTGCAGATGGGTGTACAGGCCGCTGTCTGGACTCGGCTATTAAGAATTGGCCTGCCTGTCACCATTGTTGCATGGGAGAGCCTAAGTGACCACACCCCAATTATTTCTACCACCCCTTCTCTGCAAAATCGGGTTTCACTCAGACTCCAGGCCTCTTTCTGCCAAGGTGCAGGCATTCTTGCAGCGTCTGACTGATCCTGTGATTTGGGGTTAGAAACTCCAGCTTCCCTTCTCTTTCTCCCAAATGCAGTGATGGGTTTGGAAGATCAGTTCCCCGTCACATGGTTGTCCTCTGAGTTAGGATTATACCTGTGGAATTAGTGCAGCTACAACAGTAACAGAACAGTCCTTGGCAGTGGAATCTATTAGTGTTTCTAGAGAAATTGCTAGCCATAGGACCCTCTCAAGACTGCCTGTAGTCCATAGGCACAACACACAGCTACAGTGCAGGTGTTGCAGCAGGCCAAACCTCCCCCAGGTAATGTACACCAAATGCCTCCTTATGTCTACTGCTACAAAACAATATTCAACAGCAGTTTTATAAAATCAGGCATCTGAAGGGGTTTACATAGCACCAAAGTGAGTAAGAGTAGTGAAATAAATTTAAAAAAAAAAGAAAAAATTTTTTTTTCTAAATCCTCTGCTTTGTGGTATGTGAAGGAGGCAATGGGAGAGGGACAGAGGGTGCTGTTCATGTCCAACGTTTGATTTACTTAGGGAGGGATTATAGGGGAGACTATGTGCAAAATCAGCAGTGAAAGGAGGGGATATGGAAAGGCTCTTGGCTTCATGGAAATATTCTAGAAGAAGTTTAAGGAGCCGGTTGAATAGGGAGAGAATTTAGAAAAGTGAAAGTGAGAATGGAAAAAACATGGGAAAGAGGTCAAGGAAGGAGATATGGGTAAAAGTAGGTGGGGATACAAATGAACGGGGAAAGTTTCCTTACTCTCTAATCACTGTATTTTGAGGCTAAAACACAAAACAAGACAAGACAAGACTGGACCGGACCAGACTGGACCAGAAAGGACTGGACTGGACCGGACTGAACCAGGACTAAAGCAAAGTAAAATAAAACAAACCAGACAAATATAGGCAAAGCACAGACACATGGGCACACTCTTAAAAGAGAATAGTGCAAAATAATAGGGCAAATGTGTGGAAAGTAATGTATAAAATGGAGAATAAGAAATAACTTTAAAGTACAATGATAGTAGAAAATGAGAGAATGGCACAGTTAAATAATAGTTTTAAAAAGCCTAATTGTTTTGGGTTCATGGCCCCTTCCTTGGGTTCATAATAAGGAGCAGAACTTCAAGCTATGTGTTTTTGTTCAAACTGGAAGGCCAGGGGCCGTCTGCGTCCAGAACACAGAGCGTTGGACGGTCCAGAGGTTTGCGCGGTGAGCAAAGGCCCCGCGGCGGTCAGCATCGCCGGGGCAGGGTCCCGGGACCCAGCCTCACTCTCGGCGGACTCCTCATCTGCTGTCCAGCGGGCAGCGTGGATTCCCTGTCTGCTGTCCATCCGCTGGTGTGAGCCTTGGCTTTAAATTCTTGTAACAATTCTAGCCATTAGGGAGTATTTTTTTCTCGATAGCGCATTGACTATTTCTACTCTATTTCTATTCACTTGAAAAACAAGCTGAGAGGACTTATGTGAGCTTCCCACGAACAGCTAAATAGTGATAAAGTTGGAATTAGGGACAAGCCCCACTTCATGTACATTTTGGGGTGGGGGACCAGGAATCAAACCCAGGACCTTGCACTGCTCAGGCGGGTGCTTGAGCCCCTGAGCTAGCTCTCGGTCCCACAAGCATTATTCTTCCTATAATGACTGTAGAATTTGTGTTGGTCCAGAAGCAGGAAGGTCCTAATGGTTCTAAGGTACTGACCTTCAAATAAAGGATCTGTTCTTATCTACTCAGATCTTTTACTTAATACCCAGGGACTGTGCTTCAGGAAGGTTTTATTTGACCAAGGCTCAGGATCATTAAATGTATTGGAATTGTTGGAAAATTTCCAACAAAATGAAGAGCTTATACTTCAACTCAGAGTAGGAAAAAGTCAAATAGACTTCTGGTCATCTCTATGGCTATCTGTTTCTGAAACAATTCAGGGTATTACTATCTTTTATTAACAAGCCAGCAGTAAAAACCTCTTATGTTTCCCTATTTATATTTTGCCCATATTCTTTGAAACCAGACTGGGTTACACGGGGCTTCCTGAGAGCCCTCAGAATCTGTGAGGTCTGACCAGGAGCAGGAGGCCCTGATGTGCTGATGTGGGTGGACCCTTGTCTGCAGACCGGAAGAGGGTGGCTAGTGAGGAAAGCCGTTCTTTACCCAAGCTCCCTTTAGCTTTCTGCTCAGCACAGCTGGAGTCTTTGCTTTACTCTTTCTGCCTCTCTGTTTACGTAAGTGGTTGTGCTTCTCCTATAGTGTTTGAGCTTTTTTTTTTTTTCATACCAGGCATCAAACTCAGGACCTTGTGCTTGCCAAGCACTTATTCCACTGAGCTGAGCTTTTGATCTGAAGTGAAATTAAGACATTTGGGAGGGCTGGAGAGATGTTTCAGTGGTCTAAAGCTCCTGCTTAAGAAAGCTTAAGCCACTGCACAGATTGAGGATCAATCCCAGGCACCACATGCTGCACCAGCCCCACCCCTAGGGCAGGCGGAGCTGACCATAAAAAAAAAAGACATTTGGGAGTAGTAATTAGTGACTGAGGATAAATTATTTTGAGTTTTGATTCACAATATTATTGTGCACACAATGGAAGATTTCTCTACATTTATATGCTATTTACTAATTCAGTCTTTGAGAGAATTAGCCACAATGTAGTGCTATCACCCTATATAATTACTACTTCACTTCATGTAAGTGACTGCTGTTAATTTTCACAGACAGGACAAGGAAAAAGCGTTATGGACGGGCTTTGTAGTCCACTCACACCTGACATATGACATAGGAAACAGCCTGCTCCCAAAGGCATACGGACATTCTATCCTTATGCGCATTTCACCATCTGTCAGCGCTGACCAGCTGTGGCTTAGCCTCATTGCCACATAATGAAGAAAAACATTTGCTGCATCTCAACTTGTGCCTTTTGAGAAGACCTATTTCATTCATTTATGAATGAGTTCAACAGACATTTGTTGAATGTCTAATGTGCATAATGCACATTATCATAACTGCTATGGACAGAAATGAAGAAAATATTATCTAGCCCTTTGATCTACTCTACCCAGGCATTTGAGATTCAGTTTTCATTTTCAAATAAGCATGTATGAAGGGCATTGCACACTCACATTGCTCTCATAGCTATGAAATATTCTGAGTGCTATTTCTCGACTTATTTCAATAAGAGCTATCCTCCATTCTATCGTCTGCACGATTGGCGCTCCTGATGCTACACGAGAGCATCCAGGGGAGAGTTTTAAAACCCTAGTTCCATGGTATACTGGCAATGAGGGGAGCAGAAGAACCTTCAAAATACTCCGCATACCAGTGAGACACTTCCCTAGGTGGACTCTGGCCCACGGCCGAGTGCACCCTGAAGAACACCACGGACTACAGCTTTAAGAGAGGGAGAAGTGAAGGAGCTGTTTATATGAGACTTGGGCTGTGCTGTAGCTGGAACGACTACGGAGCAGTGGTGACTCACGACATCTAGGGCCAGAGGCTGGCAGAACCAAGCAAGAGCTACAGGTCCTGGCCTGTGATGCGGAGAGCCGGGTGTTTCCTCAGGCACAAGCAGAGGTGCCAAGCGGGGCCTGCCCAGGGACTGGTTTCCAGTAATCCCCATCACAGTGTCCTTTGTCATTTCAAATAAAATTTTTACAGTGCACAACAACACAAAAATACAGGTAGCAGGATTATTTTTTAAAGAATATCCCCCGAACAGAAAGCATTTTCATACCTAGCAACAAGAACAGTGGAATGAACTGTAGAATATCCTGATAATAAAATACAACTCTGAGATCAAAAGCCATACACTGCTAATTCAGGCAATAAAGAGGATGAATCACAAAAACTCTATGCTGTGAATAAAGTTGATTAACACTGCTGCTCTTCTGTGAATGCTGCCTGCAAAACTGATGCTGGGTCATAGCTGCCATTGCAGCGGGGTCTGCAGGTGAGATCTTCAAAGGTTATCAGGACAAGAGGGCTCATCCTCCAGAGAGAATTAAGTCCTCTGTCAAGGAAGTGGGTCCTTATCTCTAAAGTGACTGCATTGTAAAATGGTCAAAAAAGTATGTAATGACATGCATGCAAAAAATATTTAGGAAGTATACTGATTTCTGACTTTTAAAATCCATCAAAAAGAGATGGTACAAGAAGAATAGTGAAAAATAAGTGATAAAAACTACTTGGTGGGTAAATAGATGCTTTCTGTAAAATTATTTTAACTTTGAAATACTCTTTTTGAAATTTTTCATAGTATATTTTGGAAGAGATGAATCTTTAAAAAATTAAGTTTTGTGTCAGTATTGAAATGTAATTTTTATATTTACTAATAAATTTTAATTATAATATTTTTATTAGATATGCATCAAAAAAGATACCTGATTAGTACTTCTTCATGGGAAAACTTACAAGATTCAAAGACATGAAATACTGATGTTTTATTTTCATTTGATATTAGAAAATTAGAGTTAATCTCTCCATGAAATTACATGGCATTTGTCCTATTCAGTCTGGGAGTCTCCCACAGTATTATTAAACAAGATGCTTATTGGTCTGTAAGCACAGCCTGCTTTGGTTATTAATGGAAACTTAAAATTTGTACTGCTGCAATATCTGGGCAGCACCAATGGAGCAAAAGACCAGGTAAGTATAGAAGGCACCCTTCAGAAAAGTCCTGATCAATTTCTTTTAAAAACAGAAAGTGCATCCTGAAAGGTGATTTTGTTGAATCAAGAACGTCGTGTGTGTCGAGCGTGGCAGCACACCTACAGCCTCAGCCTGCGGGAGCTGAAGAAGGAGCCTGGGCTGCAGAGAAAGCTTGCTGCCAGCCTGGGCTGCACAGCAAGATCTTGCCTAAAAAGAAAACTATGCTTTATATGCTAACTAATAGTATGAGTTATTAATACCCCTCACTCTATAAGTGGGATCCCAGGGACAGCTTACAATTCATTTTATAGTTTATTTTACTCGCAGCTCATAAGTTGTTGCTATTGTTTGTATTTTAATTTACAGATGTGAGAGGAGCTCTAAAAGAAGACCCAAACATCTCGTTTTTAAAATAGGAACACTCAACCACATAAACACTCAGAAGCTTAGAAAGCTATTTTCTTCACATACTTCAAATAAAGCACTATCCTGATTTTTTTTTCTAATTATTTTGTCATTTTTCTAATTAACTGTAATAATCAATAAAAAAAAAAAGTGTGTGCTTAGGGAAGCACAGGGACCAGAGTTCAATCCTTGGCACCATATGCTGTTCTGGCCCTGCCCCTCTGGGGTGCTGAGCCAGCCGCTGAGACTGGGCATGCCTATAATCCCAGTACTGGGGAGGCTGAAACTAGGAGAATCACTATGAGTCTGAGCTGCACAGTGAGACTGTACCAAATATATAAAAAAAATGAAAATAAAAATGTATTTTATTATTATCATCAAATTTTTTCTCATCTTGGAATCTTGTTGGGAGTCTAAAAATTTAGCTAGATAAGAACACATCAATATTTTTAATGTTTAGATGCAAAACCCAATAATATAATAAATTACTTATCACTTGTCATATCTAATGCAAATTGCACAATAAGCTATACTTATTTAACGTACTAGTTCAATCTACTAGTCATGCCTTACTATAATCCCTACTTTACCCAGCAGTTTTCCATGTGATGTCTAACTATCCTGGGCAATTGTGACAGCGCAGTTAGTAAGGGCCCATAAACAGTTCTGCTGATAGCGCTCAAATGCCTAAAGTCCTGCAGCCATCCCTGTCATCCTCTTGGTGTGGAGCCCGAAGCCTTTAGCTTTAGCTCTAGAGTCTGCCCAATCTCTACCTAACTTACCTTTCCAGGCTCAGCATCTTTCCATCCCAAACGTTTTCCATGTGATGTCTAACTATCCTGGGCAATTCCCTGAGTGCTAAGATGGGAAATAGAATGCACTACTTTCAGAAAGTTTGTAGTACTTTGTACAGTGAGTCACAGAATTTGTGAGCTGTACTTTGTGACATATGGAAATTGCCTTTATCTAAGTCTGGCTGAGTTATAAAGGACTTTACAGAGACCCCAATCTTTATAATGGCTTCTAAGGGATGAATAGGACTATAGTAAATAGAGAAGCCACAGAATTGAGACTGTGTTTAATACTTTTATCACAATTCAGAAGACATGCAAAAACAGGATAGTGAAAGCATTGTAGGACCAGCAAGATAGCTCAGTGGTCTAAAGTACCTGCTTAGGCAAGCTTAGGCAAGTGCGCAGGGGCCACAGTTCAATCCCCGGCACCACAGGCTGTTCCAGCCCTACCCCCAGAGTGAGCTGAGCTAGCTACACACACACACACACACACACACACACACACACACACACACGCATTATCTATCCAAAGAACAGTAACTCATTACTCTTGAGTTAGTGAGAAAGATGCTGAGCCCAGAAAGGTAAGTTAGGTAGAGATTGGGCAGACTCTAGAGCTAAAGCTAAAGGCTTCAGGCCCCACACCAAGAGGATGATATGGATGGCTGCAGAACTTAAGGCATTTGAGTGCTATCAACAGAACTGTTTATGGGCCCTGACTAACTGCGCTGTCACAACCATGGCTTCACTGCATTTTTCCGGCATGCCATGTGTTCTCTGCCACATGGACTAACTAACTCAGCTGCTCCTACCCAATTAGTCTAGTTGCTCCTGCTGCCTTGGTTCATGCAACAAGCCCAGGCTTCTGCGTTGTAGAAATTGCTAGGGTTAAAGAATGTGAATGGTGGTACATGTGGTGCTGCCTGGGGTGCAGCAGCGTGGGCTTTAGGGCAACCTCCGTGGAATGCCAGGCCCTACTGGGTCAAGCACGTTAGCTAACATTTCTTCATCTGTAAGATGAATTGGCTTAGTAAGCTTATAAGTACAAGAGCAGACACCCAAAAATGTAACATCTTAAATAATTCAGAAGTCCATTTCTCTTCCCTGATGTCTTGGGTTCATATTTGACTGGTGTAGTAGGGTTCTCCAGGAGACCCAGAATGCATTGGAAGAGACAGTTGTCTGTCCAGCCAGCACTCAGGGGTGCTGTCATTAAAAGGAGAGCATCTGTGGCACTGCACGTACCCCACATGGTAATTATGAAAGGCAGCCTTATAATCTACTGCATTTCCCACAGTCCTGGTGATTCTTATGCTAACTGGTGAAGCAAGTGGTGCACGGGGCAGCTTATGTTTCCACAAATTGTGATTACCAACATTTTATAAGGTACATGCATCCAAAGAAAGACTTGTATCATTCATGCAGAATCCAGGCTCAGAAGAACCTCCGTTGTCAACTGAATGCTATAATAATAATAATAATAATAATAAAGCAGATCCTCTCTCCTCTCCAAAATCTATTAAAATCCCTTTGGTAATTTAGTAATTAAGTGTTACTCTATTTATCCTGAGTAGTGTGTTACATTTTCAGTTCTTTTTTTTCTCTTCAAGATTCCAAAGCAATCATGTTCAGAAATGCCCTGAAGGACAAAGTTTCTGTAAGAATCCACAATAGTTTGTTTGAAACAAATAGAACATGTATACTTCACAGTAAATTTATTATTAAATTAAATTATTTTGTAGCATTTACTTTTTAGAAGAGTGTTTTTTAAATGACCAAAATATTATTTCATTGGAAAGATTTGGAAATATTAAGGGGATAGAACCTAAAAACTTAAAAAAGGCTAAATAAGAGGAAATAATTTAAGATTCATTTCTCATTTGCTACTCATGATCAGAGAATTGATGAAGGTACTTGGAGGAAAAGCACACAGTAATTGAAAGATAACCACCAATAGATTTATTAAAGATTGCAATATTTTTAAAAATTGTCTTTATTTGGATACAATAGTACAATTTTCACCTATTCAAAGTGTAAATTGCAGTGGTTTGCAATATGCTCACAGCAGTGCGCCACCACCAGAACAAATGGGGGCCATTCTTACCATGCCCAGAAACCACTACATGGTTCATTGCCAACTCGCATGGTACCTCTCCATTCCGCAAAACCTAGGCAGTCAGAAATCATTCTATTTCTGCAGGTGTGACTGTTAAGAACAGTAAATATCAATGAAATAATGATATACAGTCCATATTGTTGAATCTGTCAATGCTTCATCATCTTTACTGTTGAAAAATATTCTGTTTTATGCATAAAATGCCCCCTTTGCCCATTCATGTAGCTGAGCATTTGGGTTTTTTGTTTGATTATTTGGCATAATGCTGCTATAAAGATGTGTGTACATGTTTCAATGTAAACATGCTCTTTTCTTTGTTTGATGCATCACTTGAAGGGGCATTGCTGAAACACATTATAATTTTATATTTTATGTTTTGTGGCATTGTCAAAATGTTTTGCTAAATTCTTGCTTCACATTATACAACCACCAACAATATATAATGGCCCTAATATATCCACATCCTCATGAACACTTATTTTTATTTTATTTTTGTTTTGTTTTATTTTGTTTTAGCCATTCTAGTAGATAGAAAGTGGTATCTCATTCTGGTTTTGACTCACATTCCTTGTTGACTAATTTACTGGGCATCATTTCATGTGATTATTTGGATATTGTCTTAGGTGAAATGTCTATTCATATCTTTTACCCATTTTTATTTTGGGTTTTTCCTTTGAATACTCAGTTGATTGAGTTCTTTATATATTCTGGATACATGTCACTTGTCACACATATGACTTGTAAATATTTCACCCCAACCCATTGGCTATGTTTCACTTTCTTGATCCTGTCTTCTGAAGTACAAAATATTTTAACATTGATATCAAGGTTTTTTGGCTTATACTTTTGATTTAATGTATAGGGAATCATTGCTAAATTTACAGTTCTGAATACTTATGCCTGTGTTTTCAATAGATTTCTATAGTTTTAGCCTACATTCAAGTTTTAATCCATTTTTTGAGTTAATTTTTGTAGAATGTATGAGGTAAGGGTCTAACTTCATTCTTTTCATGTGGCTATTCAGTTTCCCCAGCACTATTTTTTTTTAAATATTGTTCTTTCCCAGTAAATTGTTTCGGACTGTGGGCTGGACTCAACTTATTGAACCAGGGTCAGATGTTTCACTTAAAGAAGGTTGTTCTATAGGTTTTCCCATGTTAATAATATAGTTTAAGGTCAAAATATTCTGTGTAAATAAAGAAAAAATGGATCACTATAATTATTTCCTCTTAAAAATTTGGACAAAGTCATACTAAAAAATTTGCATCCTTAGTAACCAGAAAGAAAAAAAAATTAAAAGATTATAAAAGGGGAAAAAGGGATAAAAATTATAAGTCATGCATGAGTCATGAATGAATTGAATGATTAACATGAAGTATATGTAGAGAAAATAAGCACAGGGTAGGGGATGGGCACTTTGG
>PVKN010025575.1:0-14072 GCA_004027915.1 Capromys pilorides
TTCTTACACTAGGGAGACTATACGATATTTACATATGTAGGTCTCGTTTATTTCACTTATAAGTATATGTTCAATATACATCCATTTATATATAAAGTCTTCCAGTTTATCATTTTTTATGGCTGAGTAATATTCCATTGTATAAAAATACCACATCTTTTTCAACCATTCCTCAAATGATGGGCATTTCGGTTGTTTCCAGGATTTGGCTATTACAAATTGGGCTGCTATTCTGCATTTTATTGATACTGCATAGTACATTAAGCGAGATTCTGACACTAAACATAGCTTGTGTTCCTCAAATAAACCTCATGTGGTTCTGGTTGCAGATCTCCAAAGTGGCTGATGATGACCAGAAAGAAGAGGCCACTCCCTCCGGGGTGTGTGCATCCTTGTGAAACTGTAAAAGCCAAGTGAATGAAATTTTCTTAGAGACTTCACAAAAGAACCTTGATTTGATTCCTTGAGAGCCTTTCCACACTTCCGACATGGAAAACTGTCCGATAATCATTTCGCGATGTTTATGAGCAGGTACATTCGGGCGATTTCATTACAGAAGCAACAGAAAACAGAGACAGTGTTCATCGCTGTGATATTCCCCAGCAAGGATAGTAATGTGAAAGTATAATACCTCTCAGTAAGGGGAAAATGGTAAAATGCTATCCCACAGTGCAGCTTTGTTCATGACATTTCAAATAGGTTGTCATTGGGAAATGGGTCGTGGTCTTTATGCATGGTTATCTCAGGAAGTATCAGAGTGAATGAGCATATTGTTGTGTATACCTTCCTACTTTCTACTTGTATTCATTAGGCATTAAGTTTGTAGCCTCAAGATAAAATGAATCCCATTCCAGCTGTCTTCATCAGTTTAGCAAGTGCTATGAGCACAGGTATTCTAAGCATGGTGCTGTCACAGGGCCCATGTATATATTTCTAGCATCTTGTTTGTTTCAAGAGAATATTATTAAAAGACAGTTAGCAAACTGGAGTGCCGATTTTAAGAGAGAAATATACTTCCAGTATGGACATTTTTTGCAAGATGAATTTTACAGAGTACAAAGTGAAGCTCAGTTGTTTGTGTGTCTCATTCACAAATGGGGCAGGGCGTTGTGTTCAAGGGCTTGGTACATGAAGATGACTGTGACAAGGAGCTGAAACTGAAATAAGACCTACTGTGTATGTATTGGCTTTCTGGAAGTGTATCATTTTCATCCATCAATTATATTTTAAGGTTGTGAGTGTGTGTGTGTGTGTGTGTGTGCAGGATCTCACTATGCAGGTCAGACTTATAGTGATCCTCCTGGTTTCTGCTTCCCTGGTGCTAGAATTACAGGTATGAGCCACCATACCAAGACTCTATCCCCTGCTCAGCATGCCCAGGGACAGGGCCAGCACAGCACATGTAGCCGTGGATCAAACTCTGGTCAATGCACTGACTTAAGCAAGTATTTAGTCCGATGAGCTATACTGCTCCTCACATCAATTTAGTAAAAGGTTCATAGTGCTCTTAAATGCTGGGCATAATGGAGGTACCCACTTCTGCCTCATTTTGTAAAAAATGATCACTATCATAACACAACATACATAAATACCACAAACCTATCACACACAAGCAAACATGGGTTGGAATCTTGCTACATACTCTCAAGTGTTTAAAACACAGCACAGACATTACTGTTACCCTGGCTCTATTTTGTGCTTTGTCCAGATTAATATGAAATATTTTACATTATTATAGTAAGTATCTGTTTGATCTTCCTAGTCATCATTTATAAATAAAATTGAGAAATGATTCACACTGAAGTCCAGCTTTGCTGTCTCTACTGACCATGCCTCTTGAAATATAATGAAGATGGAAGAGCCGAAGATGCAGTGGTGGGCGTGGGGGTGTAATGGATTTCAAATATTCTCAGTGCGGCTGGATAAGATAGGAGGAGAAATTGAAAAAGGAGAATGAGGTGGAAGAAAGCCAGAGGAGGAGAGGGAGGAAGAGGAGGGGATCAGGAGGAAGGAAAGGAAGATGAGAAGCAGAAAGAGCTGCAACTTCAGGCTGAACAAGATTCAGAATCACAGAGGAATTTAATCTCAAACTGGACAAATTATTGTGCCTCATGAACCGAGAAAGCAAGACAAAATACGAAAGGAAAGGGGAACAGCAGAAGTGCTACAGACTGTAGGTGATCGCTTGCATGGCTCAGGCCTCTGCTCAGACCAAACAGTTAAAGCAAGGGATCTTATATTGAGGAAGCTCTTACTAACCTCTGGAAAGCGTTTCTCTTGACCATAGTTAAAGCTGTACTTTTCCAAAAGCACCAGCATTTGGCTTCCTCTTGCACCAGGTCAGGTTCCTCCAGGAGCAGCGCCAGAGCAGTCCCTTGATGTCCTCTCTGCTCAGGGGAGACAACAAAGCTGGATTTTAGTGTGTACCTTTTTCCAATCTAATTTATAAATGATAACTAGGAAGATCAAACACATGCGTTTTTATAATCATGTAAAATGTAAGAGGGGTGAAATTCTGGGCCAAGTACAAAGTAGAGCCAGCATAATAGTAATGCCTAAGTTGTGATTTTTAAACACATGAGAAAAAGTAGCAAGCTTGCTGTTCACATGGACCCCATTCATCTTTGCATAGATGCGCCACCCGTCTGGTAGATTTGAAGTATTTATAAATGTAGTGCACAAGATCATGATTTTTTTTTTTTTTACATAAAATTAGATGGAAGTGAATAACTGCATTATGTCTATCCTGCAAAGAAATGTTGGAGCGCTTTACTAAACTGATGTGTGCAAACACCGAACCAAGCTGAACAGAACTGAACAGAACAGAACAAAATAAAACACCACAGGACATAAGAGGTGACAATGTGAGACTTGCGTAAGAGTTTGTTCGCCTCCTGCTTCAGCAGTCTGGGCAGCCACAAAGCATCAACTATCCTGTGAACTAAGCCCCAGAGAGCGTGAGCAGCTGAAACTTGACCTGGGAAGGGGTTGAGCTAGTTTTCTCACTGAGTCTCACACAGCACTTTGCCTGTCTATCCATCTCATTCTGGCAAACTTCCACTAAATCCATGTCAGGTGGGGACTTAAAGAAAGATGTTTTCAAAAATCAACTTTGCAGAAAGAAGTTTTTTCAAGTTTCAATAAAGTATGCATTGTACAACTAACTCTCTCAATATTTTCTGTGAGATGCTGCTCTACTTATTAAAGGATTTATTAAACTGAAGCAAAGAAATGACTTTATATTAAAAAGGAAATTGGCAATAAATCTTAAGTAACTCAAGTGAACAGACCTTAATTTTGCCAAGAATTTTGCATATGGATTTTACTTGCTATATGTGATTCTCAGAAGATGTCACAGTAATATAAAATTTATAGAAGAGATGTTAATTTAAAAAAATTAAAAGCTTTTATTTATTTGATACAAGCTCTCGCTATGCAGCTCAGACTCATAATGATCTTCCTGTCTCAGCCTCTGGAACACTGGAATTATAGGCATGTGCCACCACACCAGGTTTTGGGGCCAGCAGGTGTGCCAGGTTGTCCGGGGCTGGCACAGTATGCAATATCAGTGATTGAACCCAGGTCCTTGCACTTGCCAGGCAGGTACTTAGACTGCCAACCCATGTCTCCAGCTGCAAAACATTAATTTTAGCATCCGAAATTTCACAAAACAAAAGAAAGGCAATAGTTCCACATAGAACATTTCCTCCTCCTGTGAAATAAATTTCAAGAATTGAAAAAATGGATAGAAGTCATGAGAAAGTCCTTAATCAAACTATTGATTTGAAAATGATCGCCACATACCCCTGCATGAAAATAAATTTGTTATTGTGGTTCTGGTTTTACAGGAGGCAGTTTGAAATGAAAAGATCAGTATTTAAGTAAAATTCCATAAGCTCTTAGAGCACAAGTCATAAGAGGGCTTCTCTAGAGAAAGCTGTGTAGTGGATCTTAGGTCCTTCCTGCCCACACCTGCCAGCAGGCCACAGAAAAGCGTGGACACAGATGGATTTTTAATTCTCCAAAAGTGAATTAAAATAAGTGGAATAGATTTGTGTGTTTTGTCATAGAATATAATCTGAGGTGTATAAAATTTTATAAAAAGCATTTTGAGCAGCAATACGTATTAAAAGCTTTTTAAAATTTATTATTTTTTAATGTATTTAGCACTGGATCTGCAGTGTCTCACTACACAGATTGAGTTCACAGTGATTCTTCTGTTTTCAGCCTCCCAAGCAGTGGGATTACGAGTGCTCACCTCTACACCCAGTCTAATTCACTGCCTCAGCATGTCCTGGGCGCAGGGCCTGCAAGGCACACCGGGGATCGAACACTGGTCCCTGAGTCTGCTTAAGCAGATGCTTTAATCTGCTGAATTATCTGGCCAGTCCTATAACAAGCTTTTTAATGAAGCATTTTTGAGGATGCTGTTTTGTGCTGAAGACAAAACAGAAGAGCATTTTGGAGGATGCTGAACCCTGACTCTGCAGAATGGTCCATGGAGTTTTCACTTTTCTTGCTTCAGATGTTTACAGTGAAAAATGAAGTACTGCAACATAAATACATAGTTTTAAATGAAAAGTGTTCTGTGCTGTCACAGTAATAATTTCAAAATGAAGTTTACTTGTACTCTTTTTCAATATGAGTAAAACTCATAATCCTAGGAGTAGTGCCCTCAGGTCTTAGTGAGAAATGTCATGAACATTGTTGGTGTGGTTGTTACCTGCCAGATCCTCAGTCTTCCTGGATACCTGCTTAAGATCTAGTTCCGGCCTGCTTCACTTAAGAGATAATGCTTTTAATGTTGAAGAAAACTTTTAAAGTCAATGATAATCTCGTTTATCATGGAAAATGATTTCCCTAAGCCTTGCATGAACAAAGGCTGTGCTATGTTTTAGCTACAAACATTTTCAGAATGATCTTTTCCCTTCCCAATTTATTAGTAAGAGATCTTTACAAATGAGATCAGCCTGTAGTGGCATACTACATATTTCTGGTCAACAGAACACATTTAATTCAAAGCCAGAGCATTTGTACATTTCTTTTTAACAAGAAACAGTGGCTTTATTTGTTGCTACCACTTTCATTATGTACATGATGTGTTATTTAATTTTATTTATTTATTTATTTATTTATTTATTTATTTATTTTGTGGTACTGGGCATAGAACTTGGGACTTATGCTTGTCAGGAAGGTACTCATGCCACTGAGATATCTCCCTGGCCTTTATATTTTAAGATAAAAAAATAATTTAAAGACCGGGAGATAGCTCAGTGGAATAAATGCCTGCCCTGCAAGCACAAGGTTCTGACTGAGTTCAATCCCCAGTACTGAAACAAACAACAATAACAACAAAAACAGAAAGAAAGAAAAGAAAAGAAACAACTTACAAACATCAGAATTGATACAAAATTTTACTAAACAAAAAGAGGAAGTAAGCAAAGGATGTAAAAGTGTTTTCAATGATTTTCCTCTTTAGTACATTGATGATTACATCTCAAGCCATGTACAACACATTGATTTAGTAAAAGTGTGAATACAGGAATGTCAGATATATAAAAGAATGTATTTCACTAGTTCCACAGATTGCTCATAGCATGTACTTGGAATCATGTCTCTTAATTTTCTTACTAATTCGTAAATATCTCCATGCAGGCCATTTGCAAATTATTGCCTTAGCAAAAGTAATATAAAGCAATAGTCATTTTCTTTTTGGAAGTGCTGAGGATTGAACCCAGACCTCAAACATGCTAGGCAGAAGATCGGCCACTAAACTATATTCCCAGCTCAAAAGCAATATAAATTAAGATAGGAGTTTCATGACTAAGCAATTTGCTAATTTTGATACAAATCTTAAAAGAAAAAAGAAAGAACTGCTCTTAATTCCCTAAGTGGACGATTCATTTCTAACTATGTATTCAGTAGCTATGACACCTATATTAACTGTTAATTACTAAGTCTAACTGTAGTAGGTGTCCAAAGGCAAGCAAGTGCTCCTTTTTCTTCAGTTTCCAGTATCTGATTTTGTGCCTAGTATATGGTGGATGATAAAATACTTTTCATTCTGTGTCAACTAAATTTATGGGAATTAAATAAATATGTCAGAGTTACTTCCATCCTGTTGCAATGAAATACTACAATCCAGGAAGCTACTGAATGACAGAAATTCATCCCAAACTGTTAAGGGCGATAGCAATGCAAAAAAGAAAGCAAGCAGCTAGCATACACCAAGCCTTGTTTGTTTGTTTGTTTTGGTATCTATCTATCTATCTATCTATCTATCTATCTATCTATCTATCTATCATCTATCTATCTATCATCTCTCTGTTTGTTTGTTTGTTTGGTACAAGGCCTCATTTTGCAGCATAGACTCATAGTAAGCCTCCTGTCTCTGTCTCCCCAGCCCTGGGATTACAGATGTACACCACCATGCCTGATCTTGGAGGCAGGTACAGTGTACTCAATTTTCCAGGACCAGAACAGTATGCAGTACCGGGGATCAAACCTGGGTCCTTGTGCTTGCCAGGCAGGTGCTTAGACCACTGCGACATCTCCCCAGCCCACAGACACTATGTCTTGTGAGAACCTACTTTCTGCTTCCCAGAGGACACTTTCTGTGTCCCCTAGGGCAGAAATGGGAAGGTACATATCCATTGCCTTTTTAACTAGGACACTGATTGCAAAGGCCTCGTGTCCTAGTTTGTCATCTTGGTTTATTAATTCAGTTTCACCATATGAATATTTAGGGCAAAAGATATTGAGAACATAGAAACTGCTGATGCCTAGTGTCTCAAAACTTGAAGAACCGGAGCTAGTCAGATAGCTCAGTGGATTAAAGCACCTGCTTAGGCAGACACAGGGGCAGGGGTTCGATCCCTGGTGTGCTGTGCCAGCCCTACCTCCAGGGCATGCTGAGATGGAGACTGAGACTGGGAGTGGTGGTGCACGCTTGAAGTCCCAGTGCATGGGAGAGTAAAAATAGAAGAATTACTATGAGTCCAATCTGTGTCCTGATTGTAGACACTGCACTAAATGTATTCAAAAACTTGAAAAACCAATAATAGGTTTAATACACAAGTGAAAAGTCTTAAGGAAGCATAGTTTAACAGATCTCAGAAAGTCAGGCTAGAATTCTGATGGAGAATTACACTTATTGTCATTCCGTCCTTCTTGGTTATCACCAAATGTTGTTTATACTGCTAATAAGTCTTCTGTCTTGTTCTTCTTAGACTTGAGGTTAGGCTGCTCATCAGAATCTCATGCTGGGAGTCACAATTGTCTGAAGTGACAAAAGTAATGTGACTTCTGCCCACTCCTTTCTGCTTTTTCTCAGGGAGTCTTCTTTTGACCATTGCATCTTTGAACTTCTGAAGAATGTGCAAGTAGAATTTGAATATTCAAATTCAAGTTGTCCAGCTTTCCTGATTATAATTATATTTCACAGAATTTGCATATGATCACTTAGCACTTGAAAGCTGGAGGAAGAGCTTGGCGGCTTTTGCATCACACACACAGGACGTGGGAGCACAGTGAAGGAGATGGTGCCCCCTGTGCTTCTCCTAAAGACTGGCTTGGCGACACCGCAGCAGACCAGGTCACATCTGAGACCTGAAGAAGAAGAATAGAACACTGCCACTGCGGGTGGTTGTAGCACTCAGAGTAACTCTTCCCTTTCCACAGAGCCTGCATGCACTGTTAGGACTCAATGACAGCCAGAGTGGGGAGACGTGAGCAGACATGTTTTGCGTTCGTGTGACTCAACCACCACACATCCTGCTAATCACAAAGATATCCCTTGAGGGCTCAGGCCTGCTAGGGAGATGGAGGGCATCCTTAGAGACCAAGGCTGTGTGCCGCTGTGTTCTCAACTTAAAAAATGAGCCAGAGACATAGACCAGGGGCATTTGTGTCTCCCAAAACTTTCTTATTCCTTCACAGACTAACTATGCCCTGGATCTTAACTCATCTAATGTGCTCTGTGCAGATCTTGCTCAACTTTCTGCACACTAATTTTGAACCAAAATATCCCTGGAGAAAAATAAAATTTAGAGGGATTATTGAAAACGCAAGGTAAGTCAATTTTATTGCTCAGTAACTTTGAGTTATAGATTCTTTACGCACAGGGTTTTGCAATATGAAGATAATAGAATAAAAGTGTGCTTGGTGTCTGCAGAAGCTAATCCAGGCACTTAGAGGATTTCAAAAGCTGGTCATTTTGTCAAATGCTGAGAGGGTGATATATTTCAGGCTGACCGAATTCAACTATTAAAAGAAAAAAATGAACATAATGAACTTAAGAATGGGCTCCCCATCTATGAAGCCTTTCCATTTTACTTTCTAGTGTACAAAGGTTATGTTTTCCTGGATGAAACTATATAGGTTTAAAAAATGCAGATACAATGATAAGCATAAAACTATTTTGAGAACAGAACCAAAGATTGTGATTTTAAATGTGTAGATCATTTATATATTTAAGAAATAATAAAAAGTCTTTATTTTCATTCCTATAACATGATAAAAAGAGAGAAAGAGATATTTGTCTCTATATGCAGAAATTAATATACAAAGAATTAAAGTTTAAACAATCACACTTGAATCATTAAATTAAAATTGTAATTTTCCCCTCAAAAGTGGAGAGGCCCAGCGCTGTGGATGTTACTACACAGAGTTGATTTCTTTGTGAAAACGGGGCAAGGAGAGGACAGAAGCACGATGCTGGGGCTGCAATCTCATGACATGGCTTGCTTAGGCCAGAAAAGAGGCACCAAGAATGTTAGGGCAGCAGAGCAGAAAGCGGGAAGCTGTGGGCGTGACCAAGGCAGCTGACAGATGTCTACAGGCCCTGAAAGGTCATCAACTCTGGAGTCAAATTCGGCCACTGACCGAGATTGTGGGAATCTGTGTTGTCAAGGCCTGTGCAGAACAAAATGCATTCAGTCTTCTAAGCTTCCCAGGTGCATTTGCAGCCTGATTGCTCCTGCAAACTTTTCTTTGGCTAATTTAATTTCATTCACAGCAATAGTACACACAGTGAGATTCTCTAAGGGAGGACCACAACCAGGTTCTGTGATTGCCTCCTCTGCCTTAATAGGAAGGCACACAGAGTTCATTCTCGGCATTACTAGAGATACAGTTAGGAGCAGAACTTTTTAATGTTGAAACTCACTGAGTTCACAGACACTTGAGTCAACGTGAATCCATACTTCTGCAGACACACCTTTGTTGTTAACATCAATGGTACAGAGGAAACTTGGGGTGTTAGCCATGTAGAAGCAGACATTCTCTTGCTTTCACTCACTTATTCATCCTTTATCCCTAGTACAAGACTGCAAAATAACAGTGCACAATGTGGGAAAAAATCAATTTACTGGATATACTGCTTACAGAAGAGACAAGTGAATCCAACATAGGGCAGAAGTGAGAATCTTATTGTTGTCTTTTCTTAAAATGTTAGATAAAAGTGTATATAGATGCATAGTATACCATCGAGACTCTGCATTTTACTTGGAATCCAAACATTGATTCTAAGAAAAAAAAAAAAAAAAGCAAAAAACAAAAAACTAGCTGATTCTTCTACCTGCTTGCTGAATTTTCTTACATTGCTGGCTTTAATAAGGTTTTTAATATCATGACATTTTTGTCTGTTTGGAATTACAAACAACTACACTCTGACAAATCCCAATTATCTCTTTAGGTGTTAGTTGATGTTAAGAGTATTTCAGAATCTTGCATAATCATCCTAAAATTCATAAAGTCATGTACATAGAGCAGCTCAGCATTTTTCACTCATGTAAATATCTCATGTTTTTCCTGTAGTTGATGGACAGTAAACTTGGCAGAAATTACTTTAAGACCAAGAGGGATCTTAGTGTGGTGGCACACAACAGTAATCCCAATATTTGGAAGGCTAAGGCAGGAGGATGCTGTGAGTTTGAGGTCAGTCCGTACTACATAGTGAGTTCAAGGCAAAGGTGCGCTGCATATTAAAACTGTGTCTCAAAAATAAATAAATAAATGAATTGAGCAAAAAGAGAATGACACAAAGAGGCAAAGCTCAAAATGTCCCTGTCTACAGCGATTGTGTAGTTTGGATTAATTCAGAAAAAAGAAAAACAATTTTTTTTTCTCAGACTAGCAGAAATTCAGCCACAGTTTTGGGTTATGGCTTGTGTCCAGTTGTCCCTCCAAACCATCATGCAGTCATGGAACAGACTTCTAGAGTTTGTGACTAACTCATGATCCACTGGGATTATGGATGTGAGTACTACATGCATCCTGGGGCAGTTAGCCTGAATACAATTTAAGAGAGAAAGACTTGCTCTTTATAGCCATTAATGCTGCTACTCCTCCCTTTGACTCTCTGCTCTTTGACATTGCCATGAAAAGTTGCTCTCTGCCATGTGTCACTCTGCATTGGAGCGAGCTGAGTATGGAATGAAACTTCCAGTAGCTGTGAACTACTTAAGTCTTTCCTTCCTTCATTTTGAGTGTACGATTTTTGTCTCAGCCAGGGAAGAAGAGTAACTGAGACAGAATTTAGTACCAGAGAAGTGTGATTGTTGCTGTGCCTAAACCTGACCATGTGGACTGCAAGCTTTTGGGAATGACTTATGGGAAAAGATAGGGAAAGTTTGGAGGTGTCGCCTATGAGAAGCGCTGGAATAGCGTCTGCTTTTCTGAATGAGAGATTCTTGTCAGAGCTCAGAAGACCAGAAGGCTGATAAAAATCCTGCTGCAAAGACCAGGCTGGAGAGTTTTCTGCTGGGAAGAAGGGCTGTATTGGTTGTTGGACTCGAGATTATTCGTGTTACTGCTTGGCATAAATTTGTCTGCATTTTGCTTTGCAGAAATTTGTCTGGAGACTTCCTGATACTGAGACTAAGCACAGTGAATTGATAAATCGTGCGAAAGAAATATCCAAACAGTCAAATATTGTGTCAGTGGTATGGCCATTGTTGGAGCATTTAATCAGATTTATGTTGAGAATGCAAGTTGAAGAGCCCAAAAAGATGATTAAAAATGTATGAGTTTGGCCAAAAATGAAGCTCCAATCAATTTGTGGAATGTAAAGATTGAGCTGAGAGGATCTCCATTGCCAAGAAGGAACAAGAGAAGGAGAGTGATGGCCTGAGGACATCGCTGAAGGTAGCAAGTCTCCACCCTTTGCAACCTCAGAATTGAAAGAGTGAAGGATTTTGCCTTGAGGGGAAAGTCATAGAGTGCCATGTTCCAGAATGGTGATAGTGGCTATATCAGGTTCCAAAATGGTACCAGCTTCTACAGTGTGTTCTTCAGAATCGTTGTCAGAGTGTTCATCCATCCACTTCTGATTCCCACATCCAAGTGAGAAGAAAGCCCCACTACTTCTTCAGCTGACAACAAACTGTGGCATAATACATGTGGTGTCAGTTTTGGGTACATTCAGAATGCAGCAGTTTTGAGGTTGAGAAGAATTCCACCTAGATTTCAGAAGGCTTGGGAGGACAAGTAGTATGACCCCAAGAGGGAAGAGTATGTAGAGCTGCAAGTGAGAAGCCAATTCAGTGGAAAACCCAAAAGTTTGGAAAATCTAGAAACATGGATCATCTAAGGGAAACTGCAAAGAGGGAGCAAAGTTAGCCTAACAGAGAATTCACTGGAGCTACAACCAAGAGTGCCATACGGGGGAGCCACATGGAACTTGCAATTTGCCACAGATTGCTTCAGATTTTCTACATGGAACTATAAGATTTAGTGTTTGCCTTTCTGGATTTTGGACTTGCTTTGGTCCCAGTACTTTGCATCTGCCTATTGTGTGCACCTTTTGGAATCGTAATGTTTATCTCCTTCCACTGAATGTTGGAAGTGTTTGTCTTTTCATTTGTACAGGGACTCACAGCTAAGAGTTTGCCTTAGATCTTGGAAGAGACTTGTGACTTGGAATTTTCAGTCATACTGAAACTGTTGGGACTTTGGCAACTGTTGGAGATGGACTAAAATGTCTTTTGCAGGGGGCTGGGGAGATAGCTCCATGGTACAAGTGCCTGCTTGGTGAGTGCAAAGTCATGAGTTTAAACTCTGATCCCACCAATATATAAATAAATAAATAAATAAATAAATATCTTTTGCAGAAAGGGTTGTACATGACTCTTTGGGGGTCCATGGGTAGAGTATTATGGTTTGTGGCTAGGTGTCCCTCAAAAGCCTCATATGGTCATAAGGTAGACTACTATAGTTTGTGATTAACTCATAGTCCACTGGGATTATGGGTGTGAATGCTGCTGGGAGTATGGATATGGGTGCTGCTGGGGATATGGGTGTGTGTGTTTCACCTAGCCTGGAGTATATAACTGAATCCGGTTTAGACAGACTTGCTCTCTGTAGTCATTATTGCTGCTACTTCTCCCTTTGACTCTCTGTTCTTTGCAGTAACCTTGAAAGGTTTCTCTCTGCCTTGGTTACTATTCTGTGCCACTCTGCTTTAGAGCCAGCTGAGTGTAGACTGAAACCTCCAATTACTATGAGCTGAACAAACCTTTTCTTCCTTCATTTTCAGTGAGCACCTGAGACATTTTGGAATCTGTGCTCAGTCTACACATGCAGTTGTGATGATATTATGCTGATGCATTGACAACACATTTTGTTATTTCATTACACTTTTCTGAATATTAGCAATATTCAGAACTAGGATTTGAACAGTCCTGACAGTTTTTCTGTGTCAGGCATGGCAACACACTTCTCTTCACACCACTGGCTCCCCTTCATCCCTGGCTTGCTCCTGCCCCATGGAGTCATGTTGGATCTTTGTGGTCATGCAGATGTGCTCAGGAGGTTTCCCTCAAACCTACCAGCAAACGTCTTGATGTAGCATCAAGAAAACTTTTGATGTTCAGGGAGTTGTTGCCAGAGTAAGTTTAAAAAGGCTTCCTCATCAGCTTGCAGGAATTCTTGGTCCCTGACTGGGATAGCATCTGTTCAGTTTTCTTTGTTCTCCTCTTCCTCAGGATGAGCAAGTTGCTCCCTGTGATAGGTTCATGGCAGAATGATCTTTGTAAACATGACTGCCCTAACATTCAGTGGAGGACCTTGGTCCTCGCTTTCTCCTTCATCTCTTCTCTTCTCATCTCATCTCATCTCTTCTCAAGACTTCCAGCATGGCCTTGAGTAGATTCTTTGACAATTTCAACATAGACCAGAAATATCTTTCCACCAGAACTCTGCAACTTAACTGAGGAAGGGTGCTTTGTTCTGGAGAACAGTGATTCCAAGCCTGATGGGATCAGGGAAAGACATGACAGAGAAGAGGAAGGCAGGGAAAGAAGGTGCTGTCACATGTGAGGATTTCAAGCTCTGTTAAAGCCCCTTGGGTATATAAAGGCATCTTCTTGTAAATATAAATTTCTCATTTTTTTTAGTGCAAGAAAAGGGACTGATGGACAAGAAATGTGCTAATCATGCGGTTTACCATCCCCCTTTCTCTGAAAGACCTGATGCGGAACAGGAAAACAGGTGAGCAAATTACAGCTATGGAAATCTATTAGGTAACTGAGTTAGACACATATAGAGAATGTCAGAGATGGGGCCTATAGATCAGCTGGTTCAGAGGTCGAAAATGAACCACAGAAATGAGTGACTTAATACAAAGTTTTACATTGAATTAATTATAAAAAGAAGTCAAAGCTACAATTCCACCCTACAAGAATATGCAGCTTTAAATCACTTATGAAACTTTCACAGTGGAATGTAAATTTGGCAACAAGAAAAATGACAGCAGAACACATCTTTGGCCCTGGATAATCAGAGACACAGAGTATATTGAGGCCCAAATAAAGTACAAATTAGTGTGGACATTTCTTTATGTTTTAAATCTTCTTTTTATAAATAGGTAATCTTCTAGATTATAAATGTAACAATATAAAAAATTATCATTTACAGTTCCTGTAATAATATCCATAATTATGTTTAGTTCATAAAATATACAACCATGAAATAGAATATCAACTGTAATAGACTTTTTAGTTATTCGAACTTTTAGGAAAATCAACTGAAACAATTTTCACCATCAGTTCTAAAAATGAATTCTGAAATTATAG
>PVKN010025576.1:0-14123 GCA_004027915.1 Capromys pilorides
TAAGTATTGACTTATACTACTTTGGTAAAGTTTTTTTTTGGAGGGGGGGACTGGTCTTAACATGAACTACTGTACTGGTTATAATCTAGGAAACATTAGATGAGCCAAGAGAAAGTTTAAAAAGCTCATTTGCTTTGCTTCTTTATAGGTTTTTTTTTTTTTCCAAAATGCATGTGGATATATTTTCCTGTAGCTCATTATGCTTTGTTCCTTTTGTGTCTAGATTGCTCTCCCAAGTCTCTATCAGACGCTTTGCTTTGAAGACGCAGCTCTGTGGCGCACTTATTATCACAGCTCAGTGTGTGAGCAAGAGTTTCCACCCATTCTTGCAAAGAAAGTTTCCTTATTTCAGCAGGTAAAATTGAATGCATCCAAATGTGAAGTTACTTAGTGTTTATCATTCACAAGTCATTTAAGAAAGTTTAGCTTTTAGATTATTGTATGACCTTTAGTCGCCTGGGAGGGGAAGCGCCTTCTGCTCTTACCGTGTTCTCCAGAGCAAGTGCTGGCAGGCCTGTCTCCAGCTGCCCCTTTTCTTATTTTATGTTTGCGATCTAAAGAGATCTTAAGGATATCTCATAGATATGTCGTAGGAAGAAAGATACAAATTATATAGGTTCTTCACTCATTTTCCAGAGGTTTATCTAAGGAAAAGATGGGTGAGGAAAGATAAACAGAATGAAGAAACCTGCCGGTCGGTTCTACTCTGCAGTTCGGCTGCATGAAGCCTCGAGTGGGAGCGCTCTAGGAAGTGGGGCTTTCAGCCGGGACCCTTCTGCGTATCTCTTGCTTGGGTTGTTGATTACAATAAACCTATTGTGACAATTTGGAACATAATAAGTACTTATTTTGAAACAATCATAAGGATTCATGTATTTTAATAAACATTTAATTAGTTAATATTAATTACTGTATAGTAAAAGGCATTGTCAGAAAGTTTATTTAAAAATATTCTGCGTTTTCTTTTAAGGTTCTTGTGGTCCAGGCTCTAAGACCAGATCGCCTGCAAAGTGCCATGGCTCTGTTTGTGTGTAAAACCTTAGGTAAGTGCAGCACTCTTCAGGAGCATCGATCCTAGGTGCCAGTGGTTTGCGCAGCGTCTGCGCTAGCAGCTGCGTTCCTCGGAGCTCTTTCTTTATTGTCACCTCTTATTCTGTCCTTTTTTGCATGACTCTATTCTTGTAGGGACACTAGTCATATTGTATTAGGAACCTACTGTACTCAAGTGTAGCTAGTTAATTATATCTACAGTTATCTTATTTCCAAATGAGGCCACATTCTGTACCTCTGGGATTAGAACTCTTACATACCTTCTTTGGGGAGTTGTGGGGGACACACGCACATTCAGATTTTATAGATATCTGTCTTCTGCCCTCCCTACCAGAATATGCCCTACCTCTCCCTTACGTATAGTCATACCTCTGTTCACAAACTTGATTTTGTCCACAATTCTGAGCACAGAATTCATTCCACGATTCTGGTTGCAAGCAGACTGCAAGCGTGATTGATGAACTGAGGACCACTGTGTTGTGAGTTGGCTTTAGGACTGGTCAGTTGATTTGTGATGGACGGATAAACATGGCTCTAGATACCCCATGCTTTCCATTCCTTTTGTGTGGAGAAGAAGCGTCCTGTGAGTTAGTTTCCGGTAGAATGCGTATCCACCAGTGTTGAGGTTGAGGTCTGGAATGTACCTCCAGATCCTGACGTGCCCCAGAAGTGTGCCAGGCAGTTGCGTTGTTGGGGGGCTGCTGCTAACTCGCTGCTCAGGAGGGGTCCTGGGTCAGTTGGGCCATTGGAGGAATGATCTGGAAAGCTGCGCCTGCCTTCCTGCCGCCTCCCTCCCTGCCCTGCGTCCTGGCAGCCAGCATGTGAGCCGTTGTCTGTCCCCACAGGCCCTTCTACCACACCATTTTCTTTTGAACCTGTCAGGCACGCACACGTTTCTGAAGCGGTGAACTACCGTAAGCCTCTCTTGTTTAAACTGGCTGTCAGGTATTTGGTCCCAGCCGGGAAGATGAGAAAGACAACCATGTCTGGGAAACTCTTCGTTGGAAGTGAAGGATAACCATGCCAAACTCACTTACATGAAAAAAGGCGATGTACTGGTTTAAATAAGCAATACTCGGGAAGAACTAGAGCTGGCCTGTTGCCAACTCATTCCATGGTCGTTTACAATGTCATATTGTTCTCTTTAGCTAATAATTGGAGTTTGTCTCTTTTTCTCACCCCTAACACAAATTTGTGTTGCCTTTCCTCCCTTTTCTCTGGCTCTACATTGATTTTTAGCTTCTTATTTTAATTCCTGCTTATAGGTTCCTCTAAGTCCCAGGGCTTTTTCACTTTCTGGTAGATAAGGCTGCTGTGACCTCCTGAGCCACGTTTCATATCTCATGATGAATGGAAAAAAGAAGTTCTTCTTTCTAGTGTCATCATCAAAAATCCTAGGGGAAGACCGACTTGTTCAGCTGGAGCGTGTGCCTGTGCTGCAGCTCATCTCACCAGCAGTGCGTGCCTGGGGGTTTGCTTGAAGCCAGCCACAGAGAGGGTGAGAGGCGCAGGCCGGAAACAAGCGCAGGCCTTGGTACAGCAGGAGGTGCTCATTAGGGCCAGGCTACTGCGCCCCTCTTAACCAACTTTATGTCGAGAATTGTTTGATAATTGAGCCTGTGATTTGTAAAGCATGTTTTAGGATCTTGACCTTTCAGTATTACAATATATTACTTTTGAATTTATCGAATGAAGTATTTAAGAAATCCTTCTGACTGTATTTTATCTTATAACTGAAACATTTGGCACTTTACCAAATTTGGGTGCATATGATTAGCAACAGGCTTCCTGGAGCAGGGTAGTGTGAGAACCAGCTCTCCCCATATTTGCCACTGACATTAGTTGAGATGTGAATACCCAATGATGAATTTTCTACTGAAATTATTTGAAATATTCTTTTATTAGCAGTTTTAAGAAAACAAAAGCAGGACCTGGGGAGATAGCTCAGTGATCTAAGCTACCTACCTGGCAAGCATAAGGTTCTGAATTTGATCCCTGGCACCACATGCCAAGCTGGTCCTGCCGCTGGGCATACTAAACTGGCCACCAAAACTGGGCGTGGTGGTGCACACCTGTGATCCCCACACTGGGGAGGCTGAAAACGGGAGGGTCACTACAAGTTTGAACTGCATAGTGAGACCCTGTATTAACAAAAAAAAAAAGAAAATAGAAGCAATAAGAAGATGCTTCACTTCCCATCAACAAATTCACCAAGACCCTACATCAGTACTCACATGCAGTCTGCTTCCTTTTCTGTTACTGTTAATGAGTTTTCTTGTCCCAAAGAACAGTTGATGTAACCCATTTCTGCTGTTGTCACTGTCTCTTGCCTCATGAATTTCACCTTTGTTTAATGGCGCATTTCACACATTTCACAGATATATTTGCGTATTCCCTCTCTTAAGAAGTTCTTCCCTGGCCACCATCATGGCTTTTACTTTATGGAATGAATGTAGAAGTAGCTAAAGACTGGAATAGTCCACTTCCGCGAACCTTAGTCTGTGTTCAGCTCACTCTGTTGAGACCTCGGACCCTGGAGTTCCACAAAGTAGTATATTCTTTCTCTTGTATGAGAAAATTAAATACAAGTAAAATATAGAAGAAAATAAAAGATAATAGGAAACAGGAAGATAAGCCCTTCATAGAAAGGAAAAAGCCAAGAGGTGGGAAGAGGAAGAGGGGGAGAAGAAGAAAAGCATTCAGATGTGTCCCGTGTGGACAGAAATGTCCCGCGCTGAGCGCAGTCGTTCCGCACTGACAGAGAAGGCTGCTCTCCCAAAGCCCAGTGGGCTGCTGCACCGCTGTATCCTACTGTGCTTTTGTGTTGATCTTTCAGGGAAGTTCCTTTTTTTCCGTAAATACCTCATCTGCTCTTGATCATTAGGGTTCACTTGAGAACACCCTTGAACTAGTCCTTCTCTCTTACCTTTTCTCCTTAATTTCCCTCTCTGCAGTCTTCTTTTGGGTTCCTTTTAAAAAATTATTATAAATTCTTCCTCTAGATGATCTTTCCTAATCCCTAGCTTTAAAGACCATCTTTAAATTACTAACTCACCAGGCATGGTGCTGCACATCTGGAATCCCAGCACTGGGGAGGCTAAGGCAGGAGAATCACATTAATTTGAGGCCAGTCTGGGCTACAAAGTGAGTTTAAGACCAGCCTGAAATGCATACTGAAACCATGTCTCATGAAGACAGATAAGAAGTAAATACCCAATTCATCTCTTTATGTCCATCCCTAGAGTTCTAGGTTCGGTATCCAAATACTTAGCTGACGATTTCTGGTGGACGTCTAACAGACATTGTTGAGCACTGTGACCCCGGCAGAGCCCGATGCCAACTCCAGCGCCTCCCCTAGGTTACTTGCTTCACTTACTGCCGCTTACCCGAGTAAGCTGTCCTCATCTCCCACCTCAGCTAGGACACAGCTTTCGTCTTGTTCTTCATAGAGTATCTAAACCAGTTCTCTCCTTACACCTGCACCATTACCCACCGTGTTGTTCCCACTCATGAACAAGCCTGCCACTTCTGTGCTTCCTCGCTTCCATTTTTCTGTTGAAGTGCGAGAGGCTGGTGTCGCCCCCTGCCCAGCTCCTCCCTCGGCCCCTGGCTGGCTCAGCACCTCCCCGCCTCTTGCAGGCTCTTCTGTCTTCTGTTCCCACTTCTAACATTGCCACGCTTGTTTGATCCAGTCACAACATGATGTTTGATTCTAATTCCTCCAGGGATACAATTGTGTTTCTCCTTGATTTTAATCTCTTATTCTAGGAGGATATGTAACGTTTTTGAAACTTAAACCAAATCCTTCTGCATAAAATCTTCAAAGTCCTTTCAGAGCTCTCAGTAAAATCCAGACCCCTTATTCAGGATGATAATCCATACGCAGCCTGGCCTTCTGCTGGGCCGCCGACCTCCCTACCCGCCCTCTACTCCAGGGAGTGCTCCAGCCTTGGAGCTGTGTATCCTGTTGGCTTTGTGTGTTCTCTCTTCCTTTCTATGGATGGCTCCTCTGTACCCTAGTTGCTAGTGTACAGTGTTACATTTTCAGGTAAATTGTAGGGGTCATCTAATTAGGTCTGACACATCAACCTGATTTCAGTTCTCTGCACGTATCACTGTGTGCTCATTTCCAGCACAGCTGTATAGTAACTTGGATGCAAGTTTGAGTAAATGGAGACAATTTTCAGAGGGCTTCTTTACAGTTTTTCTTTCTCCCACCTGCTAACTATAAAAATGTGCTTTGTGCCGCGTTGCGCATGCCCTTTCTCACAACTGAGCAGTTTGCCTCTCTTCCTGTGCCTTATAGCACTTGTTAACAGCAGTGTCGCATTCCCAGGCCGCATGACATTTGAAGTCTGAAAAACTCAGAATATGCAAATATTTAAGTGCTTTCAATGTAATGTACTTCTGTTATGGTTTATGTCTAGTTGTCCCCCCAAAGCCTCATGCAATCATGGGGCAGGGACTTCTAGAGTTTGAGACTTGAGTCATGATCCACTGGGATTATGTGTTTTAGTACTGATGGGACTACAGGTCTGAGTACTGCTGGGATTAATTGGCTCTTGATCCACTGGGATTATGTGTTTTAGTACTGAGTATGGCTGGGATTATTGGTGTGACCTAAGGCGGATAGGCTGAGGCAGAGAGCCTGAATGTAATATAAAGAGAGACAGAGAGACAGACAGTGGTTGTTGCTCTCTGGAGCCCTGGTTGGTCAGTTGCCTCTGTCGCGATTGTTGCTGTTCCGCCGCCATGAACTGGATGCTCTCTGCCCTGTTCCACTCAGCCTTGGGCCAGCCGAATATGGACTCAAACCTCTAGCAACTGTGAGCTAAATAAACCTTTCCTTCCTTTATTTTGAGTGTTGGGTATTTGTCCCAGGAACAGGTAAAAAGTAACTACGACAACTTCTAAAATGATACTGTCTTTAAGCAAAAAAAAAAAAAAATCTGTATACTTCTGTATGGGTAAGACAACTTTGTATTTATTTGGCCAAATAGTTTTGTTAATAAGGTCTTTTAAAGGAAGACTTGAGATTTTATGGCATGCCTGAGTTTCACAAGCTCAAATTCCTGCAGAGAAGTACTTAGTTCTTTTAAGCTGAATTTAGAGATCTGATTTTAGATTTATTACTCATAGGGAAAAGTTCTTAAGTTTCACTATTCCTTTTTATAATCTTTAAATTTTAAATTAATATCTTATTAAAATGCATTCGTGAAAGTAGTTTTAATTTGAAGATTTCAATTGATAGAGCAATCCCAAAACTTTTAGGGCTATTTAATATACTCTTGCAAAGAAAGATAATAGTGCTGGTAAAATCAGGTGCATTTCTATACTGTTTTTTAAAGATAGTGGTATGAGATGCAAATTTTCTGGCTTTTGTAATTCTGATTTAATTTTGGTGCTCTGAAACTATTTGAGAAGGGTGCTGTGCAGTGTGGACTTCCGGAAGTGCCAGAAATCTATCCTCGTGCTACCATGTGGGGCTGCATAGCAAAAGAAGCTAAAACCTTCAATGGTTTTCCATCAAAAAAATTTTCTAAGCCGCGCAGGGTTCCTAGTTTTGCAGTGTGCTCCTGGCTTCCCTGTGTTGTCCTCCCGTTTCATGCATGCTGCTTCCCCCATTGCTGAACCTAGATGTGAAGCATTCCTCTAAGAGGAAGAAATGGCGCAGCAAATAGACCTGGATTTGCTACTGTTGCTATAAATTCATCAGCTTACAAACAGTCCCCGTTCATTATTACGGTCTGCTTACACCATTTGTTAGTCAAATCTGCATTGGCCATTGCAGCTCTTACAAGGGAGACCCGGAAAAGGCCACTCCAGATGCTCTGGTTTGGTGGGGTTGTAGAACTAAGGTTCCTATCTCCTGTCCATTGTTTGGTCTCCTCCCTGGCTCTAGAGGCAGCCTGGACGCTTCGGTATGGAGCCAGGAGTGAAAACATGGTTCCTTTTCATGCCTCCCGTGTCTCTACTTTCCCGTCTGCCGAAGCATAGCTGATCCTCTCTCCTGGCGCATCTGTGAGGCCAGGCGGTGCAGCTCCTCTGCTTTGTAATGGCGCAGATGACTGGACTGGCCGGAGAGCCAGTGCCCTGGCACGGTAGCACCTCACTTGGGTTGGAATAATGGAAGCTTCAGAATGTTCAAAGCGATATCTTTAAAATTCCGCCCACCACGTAATGACTTAGCGCATGTTCTTTGGTGGTTGTTTTTCCTTTTCATTGGTGTTTGTGGTTCCTTTTGACAGTTTCCTTTTCTAAGAACGGGAAAGTAATTTGCATGCCTGCTACAGCTCTCTGTACGGGAGGATATGAGGAGCGAGGAAAATGCATTTGTTACACTTGCTGCCTGCAGTAGGTTAGTATTAATGGGGCAGCTTTCTTTACTGAAGTGCCTGAGAAATCCTGGAGTAATAATTTTTAGTTTATAAACTGCAAAGTATTTCCTTATGTTCACAGTATTTTATGTAAGTAGAACAAAATACAATAAAGTGGTAAGTGACTCCCTTGGCTTTTTTTTTTTTTTTTTTTTTTTAGCTCTTTTTGTCAAAAGAAATATATTTAAAGGATCATGTTCAAAATATGATTCCCATGATTTATAGGTATATATGGTTTCACAGTAAAATTAACTTTTTTTTCACTAACAACTTTATTAAATAATTTTAATAAATAACAAATCGTAACTGAATGCTGATTTGCCCTGACAGTGCTCAGGACATCACAGCCAGAACTACTTGGTTTCGTAGAATAAGTGCGCGTGCTCAGTTTGCCTGGCCACAGCAACAGTTCATTGGAATCTCGTGACACACAACCAGTGTGCAAGGCCGACTAACGCTCATGGCACTGAGTAACATAACAGACACTAGACCTAGCGAGACCATGTCTCAGAAGATAACAAGGGCTAGAGACATAGTTCCATGTCAAGAACTGAAAAGAATCTCTAGTTTAAAATTGCCTTGCTTTCAAATGTTGCATAAAATGAATTAACAAACACGACATAGGTTTAGCTTTTACATAAAATTAGGAATTATAGTTGAATTAAATTAGCCTCTGAATATAAAATGGTGAACAGAATAGAATGATACCTGCCCTTATAAAGTTTCCAGGCTGTGTTAGATTAAGGAATGAAATGGTAATCTACATTTTATCTTGTTTGTATTGGCATATATTTTCCAAGTAAAATATGTGTCACTAATGATTTAATATGATAGTACCTTTATGTTCTGACATTTTAATCATGTAAGAGATACTAATTACAGCAATCAGAAGAGAGAGGGATAGAAAGAACGTGAGAAACACCCATGAGTGTGTTTCCTTCGGTGTTAGTAACAGTCACGTTTCTCAGTGTGTCTTCCCACTCTTCTTAGGCCTCTGGCTGTACATACGCTGCACTGTCGCTGTCCTGCTGGGTAATCAGTTTATCACTTTACGGCCGCATCTTTGTAACTCGAGCTCCTTTTCCAGCTTTTGAGAATTACACCTGCAGGCTCCTGTAGTGTGAAGCTGGAAGCCTTTCCCCAGTCTTTAGCTAATGCCGCCAGCTACAGTGGAAGTGCCTGTACCTGTTCTGTGTCCATTTCGCGGCTTATTTCCTAAATAATTTTACCTGCCCAATCAAGGATGTGCACATTTTTAAGGATTTGAGATGCTTTGTTATATATAAGATAATATATTTAATTGGCTTTGTACATTTATTGAGTTTATAAATGAGTGACCACTTGAATGAATAAAAATATTTATTTCTACACTGCAATCAGTACAGAATTTTTTTTATGTACTTAGTACAGGGTTATAGGGTCTCACTACACAGATTGGACTCATAGTAATCCTCCTGTTTTCAGCCTCCCAAGTTCTGGGATTATAGGCACGCGTTACCACGCCCAGTCTCAATCACTGTCTCCGTGTGTCCTAGGGTTGGGGCCGGCACGGCATGCCAGGGATTGAGCCCTGGTCCCTGTGTCTGCCTAAGCAGGCACTTTAATCTGCTGAGCTATCTGGCCAGCCCCAGAATATTTTGTTTTTATTCTCAAAACTGTGTCTGTTAGCAGTTTAAGCTTAATTAAAAATAAAATTTGTGGGCTGGAGATGTAGCTCAGTCTCTAGTACTGAAAAAAATATAAATCAAAACATTTCATAAAGCAGTATATAAATTTCAAGTTACTATTGAGGATACGTTTTACTTGGTAAAAAGGCTATTTTTGCCTTTTGTGCCATTTTATTCTGCTGTTCTGGAGAATAGAGGCTGGTGTTTGAGGTGTGACATGCTTTTCACACCTAGAAATACCTTTTTTTTGCTCGCTTGATGGCATTGGATGCAGTGCTTGCTATAGAAACGTACCCTCCTCTCTTCTTCCCTCTGTGTCTTGCTTGCCTTCCCTTTTGCAAAAAGATTTTGGTCCTGTTTGTTCTCATTTCTGCAGCACAGCTTGGCTGGTGCAGCAGTGATGCAGAGTCATCTGTGGGAAACACTGAGTCATCTGTGGGGGAAACGCTGAGTCAACTGTGGAGAAATGCTGAGTCATCTGTGGGGGAAACGCTGAGTCAACTGTGGAGAAATGCTGAGTCATCTGTGGGGAAACGCTGAGTCACCTGTGGGAAACGCTGAGTCATCTGTGGGAAACCGCTGAGTCACCTGTGGGGAAATGCTGAGTCACCTGTGGGGAAACGCTGAGTCAACTATGGGGAAACACTGAGTCACCTGTGGGAAACGCTGAGTCACCTATGGGGAAACACTGAGTCATCTGTGGGAGAAACGCTGAGTCATCTGTGGGAAACGCTGAGTCACCTGTGGAGTCACCTGGGGAAATGCTGAGTCACCTGTGGGGAAACACTGAGTCATCTGTGGGAAACCACTGAGTCACCTGTGGGGAAACGCTGAGTCAACTATGGGGAAATGCTGAGTCACCTGTGGGAAACGCTGAGTCACCTGTGGAGTCATCTGGGGAAATGCTGAGTCACCTGTGGGGACACACTGAGTCATCTGTGGGAGAAACGCTGAGTCAACTATGGGGAAATGCTGAGTCACCTGTGGGAAATGCTGAGTCACCTATGGGGAAACGCTGAGTCATCTGTGGGAGAAACGCTGAGTCACCTGTGGGAAACGCTGAGTCACCTGTGGGGAAACGCGGAGTCACCTGTGGGGAAACGCTGAGTCAACTATGGGGAAACGCTGAGTCACCTGTAGGAAACCACTGAGTCACCTGTGGGGAAACGCTGAGTCACCTGTGGGGAAACGCTGAGTCACCTGTGGGAAACGCTGAGTCGTCATCCGTGGGGGAAATGCTGAGTCACCTGTGGGAAACGCTGAGTCACCTATGGGGAAACACCGAGTCATCTGTGGGAGAAACGCTGAGTCATCTGTGGGAAACGCTGAGTCACCTGTGGGGAAATGCTGAGTCACCTGTGGGGACACGCTGAGCCATCTGTGGGAGAAACGCTGAGTCACCTGTGGGGAAACACTGAGTCATCTGTGGGAGAAACGCTGAGTCACCTGTGGGAAACGCGGAGTCATCTGTGGGAAACGCTGAGTCACCTGTGGGGAAACGCTGAGTCACCTGTGGGAAACGCTGAGTCATCTGTGGAGTCATCTGGGGAAACGCTGAGTCACCTGTGTGGAAATGCTGAGTCAGCTGTGGGAAACCACTGAGTCACCTGTGGGGAAACGCTGAGTCAACTATGGGGAAACGCTGAGTCACCTGTGGGAAACGCTGAGTCATCCGTGGGGGAAATGCTGAGTCATCCGTGGGGGAAATGCTGAGTCATCCGTGGGGGAAACGCTGAGTCATCCGTGGGGGAAATGCTGAGTCACCTGTGGGGAAACGCTGAGTCATCTGTGGGAGAAACACTGTCACCTGTGGGAAACGCTGAGTCATCCGTGGGGGAAATGCTGAGTCACCTGTGGGAGAAATGCTGAGTCATCTGTGGGGAAATGCTGAGTAAACTGTGGGGAAACGCTGAACTGGGAAACGCTGAGTCACCTGTGGAGTCATCTATGGGGAAACGCTCGCTGAGTCATCTTTGAGGAAACGCTGAGTCATCAGTGGAGTCATCTATGGGGAAACTCTGAGTCATCCGTGGGGGAAATGCTGAGTCACCTGTGGGAAACGCTGAGCCATCCGTGGGGGAAATGCTGAGTCACCTGTGGGGAAACGCTGAGTCATCTGTGTGAGAAATGCTGAGTCATCTATGGGGAAATGCTGAGTCAACTGGGGAAACGCTGAGTCAACTGGGAAACGCTCAGTCACCTGTGGAGTCATCTATGGGGAAATGCTCGCTGAGTCATCTTTGGGGAAACGCTGAGTCATCAGTGGAGTCATCTGTGGGGAAATGCTGAGTCATCTGTGGAGCCATCTGTGGGGAAACGCTGAGTCATCTGTTGGGAAATGCTGAGTCATCTGTGGGGAAACGCTGAGTCATCTGTGGAGTCATCTGTGGGGAAACGCTGAGTCAACTGTGGGGGAAACGGAAACGCTGAGTCATCTGTGGGGAAATGCTGAGTCATCTGTGGGGAAATGGCCATTCCCTGAGGAACTGCTCAGAGCTAAGATGCTGCGTGGTCCTCTTACCTGAGAGTCCCAAAGTGTAAATGAGGGGGCAGGACACGGGTACTCATTGCCACCTGTGAGAATACGTGGAAGCCCTTCTTGCCTGTGCAGTCATTCTGATGGACATTGTAATCCTCTATTTTACATTCCAGACCAGTATAGTGGAATATATAACAGAAATTCCAACAAGTTTTGAATTGAAACAGGCTTTTTTCCTAATTATATTAATCATGGAGACATGTCTTAGCAGAAGAGATTTAAATATAATAGGAGAGTTACAGTTGTGTGGTGCAGTGACTCTGTGTGGCAGTGAGTGGGGGGGCTGTGGAGCAGACAGGAACAGGTGAGTCGGGTCTGGGTGCCGCAGGCAGAGGGCGGCTGGGCACCTTCGGCAAGACAGCCCGCTTCTGAGCGTTGCTGGTTTTCTACCTGTAGGTGAGGAGTGCTAGCTGTGCTTTAATGGTTGTGTGGTTTAGAAAACAGGTAAACAAGCTACAGTGTCCTTGGTATCATCTTAGCATGGAGTGGGTGATGACCGCATGGTATTTCTTATAATTCTTCCAGCTTTCTTTGCTCCTAAAGGACCATGTTGGTCATCGCATCCCTATTTTACATTTGAGAAGACTAAGGCATCAAGTCGTTTCGGGATTCATATAGGGTCGCTCAGCCAATACTTATTTCTACCTCTGGAGTGAGCATTCTTTCTATTTTCTGTTGTACTTGTGATGTGCACAGAAGCTAACTGTCCTGCATCAGGACAGTGAAACTGTTCTCCCCAGTATTGTCATCACGTTCCTCATTGCCAGGCCCCAGTACCTGCCTCCCATGACATGAAGGAGGATGGGTATCTTGGCTCAGCGTCACAGTCCCTGGATGGCTGGCTGCAAGGCAGGGACAGCTCCACAGAGGAGCATAGAGTAGGAAACAACTGCTCACATCACAGCCACCCCAGGCAAAGGGAGAGGGCTGGGAGAGGGCTGGGCCAGGAAGGCGCACTCCAACCCCCCTGCCCCACACCTGACTCTGACCAGCAGTACCCCCATTGCTTCCCAGAAGCCCCTCCTCTGAACTGAAAAGTCTGGGGAGGCATTCTTGATCCGCAACATGGTACTGCATGATTAGAATCCAGTTGCTCCAAATGGATATGTTCCAGTTTATCTCTCATTGCTGGGAAAATACTTGACACCCAGAATTAAGGAAGGAAAAGTTTATTTAGCTCACAGTAAGTGGAGGTTTCACTGCGTACTCCATGGCTCCAAGGGGGAGTGGCCCAGGGCAGCCATTGGAGAGCAGGAGCTCAGCAGCTCAGCTGGGCAGCTGGCCAGCCTCTCCCCTCCTTACATTGCAAAGCAGATTCCCTGCCCCAGGGCAGGTGCAGCACCCACACACGTGATGACCAGTCACAAACTCCAGAAGCTGCCCCATGACTGCATGAAGCTTTGGGGGGACACACAGACACAAACCACAACAGCACGGCACGTAGAAGGGTCTTGGTAAGACGGAAGGGTCCAGTCTTGTCTCATAGTGAGAGAAATGCACAAAGAGACCACAACGCTGGCTATCTGCTTTCATCTGTTAAATGTGGCACTCAGGGTGTCCTAATGATTAGTAAGTAATGAATGAGGAAAATACTTAGAATAGTGATTGGCACACCTCTCAGGTGCGGGGGTGCACAGCTGTAATCCTGGTACTTCTCCAGAGGCTGAGGCAGGAAGAGCGCCGTGAGTCTGCGGCCAGGCTGATCTGCAGAGTGAGACCCTGTCTCCAAGGAAAGGAAATAAGATGATTGGCACCTGCGCATTCACTAGACATCATTTATAGTTATTAGCATGCAAATGGTTTTAGAGTGAAAAACTTTGACTATATGATTATAATTTACCAAGGTATTCTCTATCATGCAATTACTTGAAAAAACTTTATGATGCATGTGCTTTTTATTTCTTAATTCCTTTACCATCTCTTGTAGGGCTGAAAGAATTATCACCACTTCCTCTAAATCTTAAACGTTTATACAAAGAGACACTGGAAATTGAACCCATTTTGATTATTATTTCCCCGGGCGCTGACCCTTCTCAGGAGCTTCAAGAACTTGCAAATGCTGAAAGAACTGGAGCATGTTACCACCAGGTGATCCCCATGCCCTGTGGTCTGCTCCTTCCTCTGCTATTTTGGCTGCATTTTTGTGTTGTGTTAGGCTGAGTAATGCCCAAAAGGTGTCTCAGGTCCAGTCCTCAGAACTTGTGCATATGTTTACAGCAACAGTAACTCTACAGATAGAGATAGTGAGGGGCTTTGCAGGTGGAAAAGTAGCCTGGATTATCCAGGTGGGCTCAGTCATAATCCCAAGAGTCTGTATGAGGGTGGGGGTGGGGGCAAGTTGGGGGTGGGGGCGAGAGCGAGTTGGAGGGAGAGAGGCAGGTGGGCAGCGAGAGGCACAAGACGGGGAGATGTTGGTGGCCAGGCTTGAGAAGGAGAGGTCGTGCAGGTCTCGAAGGGGACTGAGCTGCCGAGAGGGAAGGTGAGCAGCTC
>PVKN010025578.1:0-14080 GCA_004027915.1 Capromys pilorides
TTCTCTCTACCTTTCTGCAGTTTTTCTACTTCAGACGCTATTAATTTAGAGATGACTTTTTCAACTTCAGAGATTATTTCTGATCTGATTCTCTCTATGCTTTTCTGAAGCTGTTTTTTAACTTCAGTCTCTAGTAATTCAAAGATTTCTTTTTTGACTTCAGAGGTTATCTTCAATCCGAGTTCCTCTATACGTTTCTGCATTTGTTTACTTCAGATGTTACGAATTCAGAGATTTCGGCTGCATGATTCCCAATTTCTTATATGGTAGTGTCTCCTGTATTTGTTTCAGGTGGGCTCGGGACCTAAGATTGCATTTTGCTCCTTGTCTGTATCATTCTGAATAGCTGTGATCTTTGGTGCAGGACTGCGTGCCCATGGTTTTTTTCTTTCAGACTGGGCTGCTGGTTGGCTGAGCTGTTTGTAGGCCAGGGTAGGGGGCTCTCACTCACCTGGTGGGCCTGGCACTGGATAGGCTGCCCTGGTGGCGGGCCAGAGGAGGTCTCACGCAGCAGGCCTGGTGCTAGGTGATGATGGTAGGCTGTGCTGGTGGTGGGCCAGAGGTCTCATGTGGTGGGCCTGGTGCTGGGTGATGGTAGGCTGCACTGGAGGCCTTAACTCAGCTTCTTAAAAATTGCCAGTGAACTTTGCTTAAAGCGATTCTCCAGGGAGGCTGTTGGGGTGACTTTTGTTTATGGCATCCTAGGTTCTCTCTTCCCCTCCTTTGGTCTCTTTCCCAGTCCTGTGTAAGGCTGAAGAATGTAAGAGGAAAGAGTTATAGGGTGATGTGGAGTTTTTTTGTTTTGCAGTACCAGCGATTGAAGTCAGAACCCTGTGCTTGTGAGGCAGGTGCTTATTCTACTGAGCTATCTCCCCGGCCCATTACGGTAGACTTGTACAGAAAGAAGCTGGCAGTTGTGTAGTGGGATTCCAGAAAAACATGAATGTTCAATGGTGTAGGGTGACACTGCAGCCACCAGCTGAATATCTCTAAGGGGCCACTGCTGCTGCCATCCTCCCTTTCACCACTGATGGTGACTATGGGGAGCATTTCTCCTAGGACTTGGAATAGATGTCCAGGTCTTCTCTTGGGGCCTATTAATTCAGTTGCCTGGTCACTCTGGTAATGAATTCATGCAGTGTGATGGAAGGAGCAGTAGGTTAAAGAGAAGCTGTGGCCCTGGATGTTCTGCCCTGGAGCCTTAAGTGAATTTAAGGCTCCCCCATCTCAGCTTCCTTATTTGCTATATCAGGGGCTGCCCTGGATGCTCTCCAAGCTCCCTTCTGAATCTGTGCCTATAGAATGCAGAGGAGTTCATTTTGTAATTTCTCAGTCTTTTTGGATTGTGTGATTTTTATACACATATTTTTTGTTGCAAGGAAGGGGATCAAGGGAGGGGGGAAGGAGGGGAAGGAGCCACAAAAAGCATTAAAATGTGCTGTGTCCATGGACCAACTTCCCATGATGAAGTGAATCATTATACTGCAAACACAGACTAGTAAAAATAAAAAGTAAAGATTTAACCTTTTGTTAATTCAGTAGGTGAGGCTGTTAAGCTCTTGGTTTAATTCACATTTCCCTTGGCCCCAAATGTCTGGGGGGAGAGCATCCTCCCTTTCTTCCTATCCTGTGGCTGACCTGCATAGAGCTGTGGTAGAAGTAGGAAACCCAGCCGTCCTATGTGAAGCTGTGAAGACTGGGACTCTTGTTCCAGCTATTCGCCTATGCTGACCCATTCAGGGCATTTCAAATAATGGCAGAACACAGAAATCTTTCGGTCTCTTCAAACCATACCATGAAGGTCTTACTCTACCTGTCCTGGGTGTGAAGTAAACTTTGATTTCTTAGTGATTTGAAAGCTCACATAACTTTGGAGAATTGAAGTGGCCATTTCTTCTTCTGTCATTTGTGCCCAGCATTCTTTCGTTGCCTTTTTAATTTTTCCCCCTTTTCACTCTTTTCTTCTGATAGTTCATAAAAGTAAAATGGAATCGTCCAAATATTGAAATGAGCCAGTGATATTTGGGCCATGTCAATGCCTAACAAATTTGGGATGGAAAACTTTTAACAATTAAAAAAATAATTTTGATTCTTCCTTTGGCCTTAAATGTCATGTAGAGCATTACTGTCTGAGTGGTGTCTTTTCTCCTTGTGTTGAGTAAATATCGATACCCCATTTCCCTTTTCTCTTTGTGTATGTGTATAGAAATAATTCCAGTGCCCCAGCTTAAGATCTGGTGGTGAAAAATAACCTTATCCCATTGGAGAAGGTCATCCAATTCTGGGAAAGCTGCCTCAAGAAAGGCCCACATACACATTTTGTAAGAGCATGATTATTAAGTTTCAGGTTTATTATCATGCAAATGCTTCTGTTTCTCCTCTTGCCCCACCCAATCCCCTCCTACAACTGTGATAAAATGACATTGGGGACATTGGGAATTTGACCAACCAGTCAGGAAGGCTGAACCATGTTTCCTTAGTCAGTGGTTCACAGGGGGCCTCCAAGGGCCTTTGCAGGGGGAACTTACAGAGTTGTTCCTTTAAACGAGGTGCCAGCTTACCTCACACTTTTAAACTCTCTTTGCTTTCAATTCTTTTTTTTTGGCAGTTTCAGGGATTGAACTCAGGACCTTGCACTTGCCAGGCAAGCACTTATTCCATTGAGCTACCTCCTGGTTCCCTCCCTTTGCTTTCAAAGTTAAGTGTTTATCTCTTTGGGAATATGAATTGGTGCAACCTTTCTGGGAAGCAGTTTACCAACATGTATCAGGAAGCCTTTGTAAGAAGCTCACTTGTATGACCTGGCAGTCCCACTTTTAGTATTCTACCCTATGAAAATCATCAGAGATGTGATCACAGATGTACATACAAGTGTGCAAATCATGGTGTAATATGTGGTCGCTAACTGGAAGTAGACCAATGCCAAACAGTAAGGGTTGGGGAAACCAATTTGCTCAATATGGACTATTATGCGGCCTTTAAAAATAGCACTTTAATTTTTTAACTTTTTCTTTAAAGAAACTTTATTAAGAAAATTTTATACAAATACAGTAGAATGGTATAGACCCCTCATACTTCCACGATCTTTTAGCTTCAAATAATGAATCCTTTCATTTTATCTAAATCTCTCTTTTTCTCCTCCTATCTTATTTTGAAGCAAGTCTTGACATCATATCATTTCATCTGTAAATAGCTAAGTCTAGAATCCCTAAAAAAAAGGAAAGGGACTTCAAAAAAAAATCCATGATTTTATCATATTTTTTTTTTCTTTTTTTTTTTAAATTTTATTTTATTTATTTGTTTTGCTTGTTGTGTTTGTTTGTTTCTTTATTTATTTTATTTTGTGGCTGGCTCAGCCTGCCCTGGTGGTGGGGCTGGTGCAGTATGTGGTGCCGGGGATCGAACTGCAGTCCCTGCAGTTGCCTGAGCTTTCCTAAGCAGGCGCTTTAGACCACTGAACCATCTCGCCGGCCCAACCATATTTAAAAATACTAGCAATAATTCTTTAGTATCATCAAATGCCTAGTCAGCATTGAAGTTGCCAGTTGTTTGACAAACATCTTTTATAATTTATTTCAATGACTGTCCAAATGAGATTCACATATTGTGGCTTTTCTGGATAGATCTGTGAAGTTTTACTGGTCATAAATCTCTTTCTCTTTCCCCTCTCCTTTCTCTGTCTCTCTATATATGCTGGCTTATGCATTGAGCACAGGATCGTTCACCTTGTAGGATCTCCATAGTCTAAATGGTTTTGTTTTGTTTTGTTCTTAGGGACTGAATCCAAGGCCCTCTCACTGAACTACATCCCCAATCTTTTTATTTTTGATTTTGAGACAGCATCTTGCTAAATTACTAAATAGTCCTCGCTGGGCTAACAGAAAATTTGATGATCTAAGAAAGCATTCCTGCTAAAAGTTCAGTGTTAGGTGCAGAAAAAGCATACGAAACAAATTCATTATATCTTTATTAATTTTTAAAAGTATCTTTTTCTTTATGTATTTATTTTGTCCAAGTCTGGCTACACAGCTCAGACTCCTAGTTGAGACAGGAGGTCTCAGCCTTCCCAGCACTGGGGTTATAGGCAAGCACCACCACACCTGGTTTCGGTGACCAGCACAGCATGCTCAGTGCGGGGCCAGCAGGGCTTGAGGTACTGGGGATGGAACCTGGGTCCTTGTGCTTGCCAGATAGGTGCTTAAACCACTGAGCTATCTTCCCAGCCCTATATCTTTATTAATAATAGTTTATTTAGAACCAGACACATAAAAGTGAATACAATACAATCAAGAAGAGTTTGGCTCTAAGTCCAGCTCTGATGCATTCTAATTGCTTACCAGGGGGCAAGTGATTCAGACACACTGCACTTTCCCAGAGGTGTGGAAAGAATTGGAAAAAAAATGTTTTGCAAAGCTCCTTACACATAGTAGTTGCTTAATGAATGATAGTGGCTGCTATTACTAGTGCTAGTGGTATGAATTTGCCAGTGACAGGACCATTAGTTTTGGGGGCAGCCTCTTGTTACTGTCAGCTGACCTCTGGTTTTTCTGAGGTGGTCCAGCCCACAAGCTAGGACACAAAATGCAAACTGTGGAACAAAAACTGTGACAGGGATACAACTGGCAGGAAAGCCCGTGGATGGAGGCTTCCAGTGTAGAGCAGATCCTCCTTTGGCCATCTAAAAGCAGGCTTAGTGTTTAAGAGCACGACCAAAACTCACTGGGCTGAAGACGATGAATGATGACCTACATCTGTGCAGTTCTTCACTATTTAAAACCCTACTACTTCATGGGAGAAAATATCTCTGTAAAGTAGTTGATTTGGTTTTAGCTCCTTAAAATACTGTATATAGCATCAGTTACTGTTACATAACACATGTCCCCTATTTAGCACTTACACCAACACCTATTTATGACCCAGCAGTTTCTATGGAGTGGGAATGCCAGTGTGGCTTGATGGAGCTCAGGGGCCTTCATGAAGCTGTGAGCAGTGTGCTGGGCAGAGCTGCAGTGATTTCCAGCTCTGCTGGGCAAGGTCCACTTCCTGGCTTACTCAGAGGTGTTGCTGGGATTTGGTTCCTTGTGGGCTGTCAGATTGAGGCCCTTGGTCCTCAATGGCTGTTGGTGGGAGGCTGCCTGAAGTTCCAGAGTAACTTGCAATACCACAGTTCTCAGAGTAACTTGCAATATGGCTGCTGACTTCATCAGAGTGACAGAGACAGAGAGAAAGGGAGATGGACAAGGAGAGATTCATTCCTTTGTAATCTATCTTGGCATTGCCATCAGTCATTTTCGTTGCATTTGTTTTGTTAGAAGCAAATGACTAGGTGCATTCGAGTTGACTACACAAGGATGTGGATAACAGAATGGTGCCATTCTAGAAGGCCACCTACCAACCCCCTTTTTATAGAAGAGGAAACCAAGGTTTAGCAAGGACACGAGACTTTCCCTAAATCATTCATAGAAGAAGTCTCAAACCAGGATTGTTATTCTGTCCACTCTATCGTGCAAACCCTACTCTCCTATTCCAAGGTCATCCTCCTGCAAAAGGGGCTGCACCACATAAATTACTGAGTGAGGATTTGCAAGCAATAAAACATCTTTAGATAGCTATAACAATTTATGCTATTCTAGGATGGGGCACAATTTGGAAATAGAAAGATGTAATGATAATTAGAAAAATATACAGAGGCTCCATTGCCTACAAGGATCATGTACTGTATAGTTTTCGCAGAAGAGGCCCTGGAAAATAGTTCTTAGGCCATTCAGGATAACAGCGATGATTAATTCCAAGCTGTTAACGCATTTTATTATGCAAATACTCCATCAACTCAGCCATGGAGAAAGTGCAGGCACCGCCTCCACCCCATTCACTCTGGACACTTGATTTGCATGGAAATGTGGCACACAGGGGAGACTAGACCTAGGCTCTCTGTGGGGGGAGGGGCTGCTGCATAGGGGTATAGGGCTGGGGGCTGCCCTGGAGGAAGATCCAGCCACCTATTAGCAAGCGATAAGGATCATTTTAATGCTATCTATAGTCAGAAAAACAATGGCATTACCTTAATTTAGTAATTAAATTCCTCAAAGCAGGAGAGATAAGCAGACCTTAGGGTCAATTCCTTCTGCACTCAGTTTTGGGCCTTCTGGGGATTGGAGTCGAATCCTGCATCACCATAAAAAGGCTGTTCACGTGAAAGCGCTGTTCAGCCTCAGAGGAGATGGAGAGTCTTTTTACTGGGGAGAGAAAGGCAAGCAAAAGGAATGTGTCTCTGGGAACCAGATGGAGTTTGATTAGTCCTGGAATTCTTAGAACAGCCAGTGTTTGGTGTCAGGCGGTGATCACTGCTGCCCCTGTGGACCTTTGCTCTTCGTGATTCTTAGGTGGGCTCAAGGCCCTGCAGAGGGAACAACCAGCCTTCGTTTAAGCGTGGCAGACTTATGACGGCTTTAACCCTGGCTTGTCTAACATTGCCATTAAGGAAAGCCAGAGCTGCCAGAGACACATACTCAGGAGATGGTCCAGATCACTGATAGGTGGCCGTGGGAGTGGAGCAGGGTGGTTGCACGTTTAGGATTCCAGCCGCCGGGCTGTCTGGGAGCTTTAGGGATTTCCGGGAGCACACGGGAAATGGGAGCTTAAATCTTGCTCAGAAGGGCCTCGTTCTACAAAGGAGTCCCATTTTTGGAGGGAGTTAGAGATAATGCAATAAGGTATGATGTCCACTTCCCCATATACATGAAGCCCCCAACTACACACTCTAGGAATCAAAAGGCTGATTGGTCTTTCCCACCAGGAGTTCATCTGCAGGGAGGCAGCATGCATCCAGTCACACCCCCAAACCTGCTGTGTAGGTCCAGGCCCTGGTCCTGCCAGTGCACGTTCAGAGAAAGTTTGGTTTTGGAGTATATTCTTCTCCTTGCACCACCACACAGATGTTTGAAGGTGCTTCAGCTCTGTTGGCATCATGTTCTCATAAGCCTCCAAGCAGATAGGACAGCTGTTAGCATCCTCCTTTGGTAGAAGGAAAAAAAAAAAAAAACATGGTTTGGGGTTCAGTGGTTATTCTGAGTAAAAGGCAGATGGATCCCAAACCAGGTCTCTCAACATCTGGTTCAGCTTCATTTCTGTTTCACTGACGAACTTAGGAAGCCCAGGCTGGTTTGTAGCAAATGGTGGGGGGGAAAGGAGCTGGCTGCATAGAGTGGGGAATCTGAAGGGGAAGCCGCCAAATTTTACTGAAAATCCTTATGCTAATGAATGGTCAGAAAGAAAGACATAGCATTAGTAGAGATCGATGGGTCTGCTGCTGAATTCTGGAAGCCTCGTTTAAGTTCTTAGCGCTCAACTAAGTGAAGGAAATGGCCCTGAGTCCTTAGCTTCCCCTACAATTTTCAAGTTTGAGGTATCTTGGAACTTTCTCTGACTGCAAGCACATTGGTTTTGGTGGGCTGTGAGCAAAAGCTGGCTTCTGCCCAGTCAATGCCATCCCGGCACACTTGCAAGTTAAAGGCACTGCTCAAGAACCCCCACTCACAGGCTGCCACTCCCTGGCTGCCACCACTCCTTGCCTTTCTTGAGCTCTACCCTTGCTCACTCTGCCTCAGTCTTCCCTTTCCCCAGTCCAGCCCCATGGCCATAGACCAGGACACATTTTTTCATCACTCAGGAACCATAGGGAAGTATAAAATAGATTCCTGTCCATTAGAAGTGTAAAACATAATGGGGAGAAAAATTAGTCAAAGTCCATGAAAATCCAACTGAAGTCTCAACAGACTTTAAAAAACAAAAAAACAAAACAAACAAACAAACAAACAAACAAAATATATATATATATATATATATATATATATATATATATATATATATATATATATTGTACTTAGTACAGGGTCTACAGGGTCTCACTATGTAGGTCGGACTTGTAGTGATTCTCCTGTTTTCAGCCTCCCAAGCGTGCACCAGCATGTCCAGTATCAATTGCTATTTCAGTGTTTCCTGGGGGCGGGGCCAACACGATAGGCAGGGGATTGAACCAAATTCCCTGTGCCTGCCTAAGCAAGTACTTTAATCTGCTGAGCTATCAGGCTGGCCCTCAACAGACTTTTTTGCTGGACACTGACAAAGTGATTCTAAAATTTACATGGCAGTGAGACCAGGTATGGTGATACAGGTCTGTAATTCCAGCACTTGGGAGGCTGAGGCAGGAAGATTACCATAAACTTGGCTTATACAGTGAGTCCAAGACTCTCTTGAATTAGAGTGATACCCTGTCAGAAACACACAAATTATATATATATATATATATATATATATATATATATATATATATATATACAATAGTTTTGGAAAAAATAAAAATGAAATTGCGGGACTTACATTAGCTGATTTCAGAGCTGATAGCTATAGGAATCAGGAATCATGTACAGAGAGGCATGGAAATCAATGAAATAGACCAGAGTCCAGAAGCAGAACCACATCTAGATGATCAACTGAATTTGAAGAAAGTGGTAAAGGCATTTTTTTCAACAAGATAACCTTTATCCTATGAGTCAGATTAATTAAAATTTAATCTGTAAAATGTAAACTTGAATGTAAAGTGAAACTTTAGTGCATCTCTCACACCATACTCAAAAATGTATATGTGCATCACAGGCCTTACTCTAAGAGCAAAAATTATAAAAGCAGATGTAGAAAATCTATGTGATTGTAGGCTAGACAAGTATTAACTGGAATTTGAAGAATGGGTAAACAAATCATGATATATCTATATAGTACAAGACTACTCACAATAAAAATAAGTTCTTTATTAATTCTAGTAATAGAAGAATTACTGAAGTACTTTACACATGCAGCAATATAAACGAATCTTAAAGGCATTACTCTGAGTTCAAGAAGCCAGACATGAATGAGTACATTTCAGTGATCTTTTAAAAAAGACAAAAGAATAGTGATAGAAAACAGACTGGTGGTTGCCAAGAGCTCAGGGTCTGGATAAGGGCCTGCATGCAAAGAGGCAGGGGTTGATGCAACCGCTCTGTACGTGTGGGTGGTGGAGCTTACACAGTTGCATATGTTGGACAAGAGTCATTATATTTCACACTTAAAATTGGCAATTTTTATTTTTATAAATGACATGTCAGAAAAGTTGACTAAAGAAAAGACACTGGGGAAAGAGATAGCATGTTTTTTTTTTTTTTTTTTTAAAAAAAAAAAAAAAAAGAGTTCTAAGTAGAGTCAAGGAAAATGCCCTAACAAGAGGGGCACAGTGAGCACTACAGATATTTAAAAATGAGACCCAGCTCTCCTAACTGTGGGAATGATCCAGGAAGGACGGGGGAAGGCCAGAGATGTGGCTGTGGACAGTGCTGGGAGGCCTGTGCTGAAGGCGAGTGGGGGAGTGGCCCGGCTGTGGTGGTTTTGGTCAGCACCTTTACAGTAAGCTGTGGGGAAGTGTGGGGCTGCTCAAGTGTGGCAGTGCTTTTGGTCTTGTGCCCCACACATGGGTCACTTTCATCAGAACAGGAAAACGAAACAGGTTCCCCTGAATGATTTATGGGAGGCCTTGCATTTTGGGGATGTGATACTGCAATTTGTGTTATGGGACCTGGACATCTGTTTCCAGGGAGGTGTGTTCTCTTAACGTGAGTGTTTCCCACCAGGGATCTTCTGTCCCTCACAGAGCTATCCATTTTATGCTGGTTGCTTGTTAACATAATGGGGCCTTCTAGTGACAAGTGGTCTCTCCCCAGTGGATAAGGCTGAGTGGTCTGGAGCCAACTGGAGGTGAGGTGGAAGTTCATGGGTCCCACCCTGACCCTCAGACAATGCCCAGCAGTGCAGTAAGCTGTAGGATAAAGGAGTGTGCAGTCTGTCAGACGGCATGGGAAGGATCTCACTTAAAGATTATGTTTTAGCCATTTATTTGATTAAACTTCAGTTATTCTAACTGGCCCCCTGTGGATTAGTGTCCCTTTCCAGAGACTCTACTGCCAGCAGGTCTTGGCTCCCTAGTCTGCTCACTCAGAGGCACATTTCTCTGGGGAGAGCTGGAGCAAGAAGTGGAATCATGGCAGCAGCTTGGGCAAGCTTCTTGGTTCACTCTGCTCATCACAGACAGCACTGAAGCTGGCTCCACACAGTGGGGAGCCAGTAGGCAAGGGATTTGTGCCACATCATAGCCCACTGAGTCTTTTTTTTTTAATTTTTAATTTTTAATAAGAAATAACAATATGATAGTTTCAAAACACATTAGTAGTGCATTCATAATAATTGATACATTGAATATTGTTGTCCTCATAGTAGTTATACAGAGCACAGTGTGTAGACATGATAAATTTTCTAATCTATATTAGGAGGGGAGGAAAAAAAGAACAACAACAACAACAACAAAATTTTATCTTCTCTTTGTACAAAGAGGGAGTAGTTGTATATATAGTCCAACGTTCCATAATTGTAGTGGGATACCGGTGAAACTGGCAATGTTGGAGGCTGTTGGTATAAGCCTCTTACAGCTCATCATACTAGTCTAGCTCTGCATTCTATGCCTCGTAATTAAGCTTTTCTGCTGGGTGATCAAGGGCAAGTTAAGGCCAGGCCTGTATAATAGATCATTCATCTTTTGTATCTTCCAGGGTCAAATCTCCTCAGGATTAACTTTGGAACCATGTACAGTGCTCTGTAGAGCTGTTGCCAGTGTCATCCATCAGGATGAGTCACAGCCATTGCTTGACCAGTTGGCTCTCTGTGAAAGCCTGAGAGAATGTCCTCTCTCTAGGTGACTCTCCTTAGGCACACTATATTTCGTTTACCCTTTTCCTTTGAGGTCCCTTAATCTCCTTGAACAGAAAATTTGGGAAACCTCTGAGTTATAGGATGATACGGCACAGGTTCTCTTATGTCCTGAGTCCTCACTGACCTTGAAGGGATAAGGCCAAAATATTGGCTATCCTCGTAACCCTTCTTTTCTCCAATTTTTGGATTGTTAACTTACATTCTCAACCCTCCAGCAGAGAAGCTTCATGATACTATTTCTCTATAACATAGATAATTGAGCTTAACATCACTGTCTTTCTGAGTATCAAATATCTCAGACTTATCTTGCAATTGGTACTTTCTGCCAATCATTGATATTCTGATAAATCTCTTCAGAATTTGATAAAAGCATTTACACAGTTTTACACACACATTTAGAAATCCAAGAATGTACAAAATTGCAGCCTATCGAGCGTGTGGCATTTTGCCTAGTCTCTTACTCTCCCTTAATACCCTATTTTGTTAACCAACCATTTACTTGAGAGGGAGTATAGCAGTAACTGAGTTTACATTGGAAACAGCATACATCTAAAGACCAGAACAACATGCATTCCAATCATAGTTACAGTGTTGCATGCTGCTATCATCAATGTGAAAAACCTTTTGAAGGTTCCTAGGACCAATATCGAATTTATCCTGTGTACATAAGTGTATGGTTTTGCTCCTACTATGTTTCCTCTCTTTTCTGCTTCAAGTCACTTGTTTAATCCATAGGACTGATTTCCATTCAGCTGTGTTATGCCTTTCCATTTTTATTTCTTCTTTAGATTTCTTACACTAGGGAGACTATATGATATTTACACATGTAGGTCTGGTTTATTTCACTTATGAGTATATGTTCAATATACATCCATTTATATATGAAGTCTTTCAGTTTATCATTCTTTATAGCTGAGTAATATTCCATTGTATAAAAATACCACATCTTTTTCAGCCATTCTTCAAATGATGGGCATTTTGGTTGTTTCCAAGATTTGGCTATTACAAATTGGGCTGCTATAAATATAGGTGCACAGATATCACTATGGTACGTTTTCAGTTCTTCTGGGAAAATTCCCAGTAGGAGGATAGCTGGATTGAATGGGATTTCCAGTTCTAGTTTTTTAAGGAGCCTCCACACCACTTTGCATAATGGTTGCACCAATCTGCACTCCCACCAGCAGTGGAGAAGGGTTCCTTTTTCCCCACAGCCTCTCCAACATTTGTGGTTGGTTGATTTCTTTATGATAGCCATTCTTTCTGGGGTGAGATGGTATTTAAGTGTTGTTTTAATTTGCATTTCATGGATGGCTAGTGATGTGGAGCATTTTTTCATGTATTTGTAGGCTTGCTGAATTTCTTTCTCTGAGAAGTGTGTGTTCGTCTCAGATGCCCATTTCTGGATTGGGTCTTTGAATTTTGGGACCCTAAAGGTTTTTAATTCTTTATAAATTCTAGATAGGAGACCTCTGACTGAATTCTTATTAGTTAAAATCTTTTTGTAATTTGTGGGTTGTCTTTTCACTGTGTTGGTAATTTCTTTTGACGTGAAGAAAACTTCTTGGTCGAAGGAGGTCCCATTTATTGATGCTTTCAAGGGTTAAACGTGCATTTTGATTTTTGTCCATGAACTTTTTGCCTACCCCGATGTCTTCAAGGTTTTCTCCCACTTTCTCTTCCAAGAGATTTAACGTTTCTTTTTTAATATTTAGATCTTTAATCCATTTAGACTTTGGTTTAGTGCATGGTGATAGACTTGGGTCAAGTTTTAGTTTTCAATACGTAGAGAGCCAGTTTTTCCAGCACCATTTGTTAAAGAGGCTATTTTTCTTCCAGTAAGCTCGTTTGGCCCCTTTGTCAAAGATAAGTAGGCTGAGTGTGTTTGTATTTGCTTCTGTGTCTTCTAATCTATTGCATTGCTTTCAGGTCTATTTTTTTTGCCAATACCACGCTGATTTTATTACTGTAGCTTTATAGTATAACTTTAGGTCAGGAATCGTAATGCCTTCTGCCTTACCTTTGTTGCCCATAATTGTCTTTGCAATTCTGGGTCTTTTTTAGTTCCAAATAAATTTTAGGAATGATTTCTCCAGATCTGTGGGGTATGTTGTTGATATTTTGATAGGAATTGCATTAAATCTGTATAACAATTTAAGGAGTATGGCCATCTTCACAATGTTGGTTCTTCCTATCCAGGAGCAGGGAATATCTTTCCATTTTCTGAGGTCTTGTAGGATCTCTTTTTTCAGAGTACTGTAGTTTTCATCGAAAAGGTCTTTTACTTCCTTAGTTAGGTTAATTCCTAGATATTTCTTCTTCTTCGGTGCTATCATAAAAGGTACTATTTCTCTAATTTCTCTCTCAGTGTGCTTGTTATCTGTGTAGAGGAATGCTATTGACTTTTGTGTATTGACTTTGTAACCTGCTATGCTTCTGAATTTGTGTATTAATTCTAGTAGCTTTTTGGTGGAGTTCTTTGGTCTTTCAAGTAGATTATCATGTCATCTGCAAATAGTGACAATTTTATTTCTTTCTTACCTATTCTTATTCCTTTTATTTCTCTCTCTTGTCTAATGGCTGCAGCTAAGGCTCCCAAAACGATGTTGAATAGGAGTGGTGATAGAGGACATCCTTGTCTTGTACCAAATTTGAGAGTAAAAGATTTCAGTTTTTCCCCATTTAGAATTATGTTAGCTGTTGGATTATCATAGATGGCTTTTATCAGGTTGAGGTAGAGGCCCTCTAATCCAATTTTCTGTAGAGTTTTGAACATGAATGAGTGTTGAACTTTGTCAAAGGCCTTTTCTGCATCATTTGAGACAATCATGTGATTTTTGGTTTTGGCTCTATTGATATAGTGTATTGCATTTATAGATTTGTGTCTGTTGAACCATCCTTGCATCCCCGGGATGAATCCTACCTGGTCATGGTGTATAATCTTCTTGATGATTTGTTGTATTCTATTGGCGAGAATTTTATTGAGAATTTTTGCATCTATGTTCATGAGAGAAATTGGCCTGAAGTTCTCTTTTTTAGTTGTATCTCTCTGTGGTTTGGGTATCAGAGTAATACTTGCCTCTAGGAATGATTTTGGAAGGACTGCTTCCTTTTTGATTTCACTGAAGAGTTTGAGGAGTATTGGGATCATGTCTTCTATAAATTTCTTGTAGAATTCAGTGGTGAATCCATCAGGTCCTGGACTTTTCTTTGTCGGCAGGCCTTTTATTACATTTCATATTTCACTGGCTGTTATTGGGCTATTGAGGGTACTTATATCTTCTTGATT
>PVKN010025579.1:0-14075 GCA_004027915.1 Capromys pilorides
GTTGCCTGAGCCCTCCTAAGCAGGCGCTTTAGACCACTGAACCATCTCGCCGGCCCCAAGTGGTACATTTCTTATTACGTATATGTTACAATTTAAAAAAAATAAGGCCAGCGAGATGGTTCAGTGGTCTAAAGCGCCTGCTTAGGAAAGCTCAGGCAACTGCAGGAACTGCAGTTCGATCCCCGGCACCACATGCTGCGCCAGCCCCACCACCAGGGCAGCCTGGGCCAGCCACAAAATAAATAAATAAAGAAACAAACAAACACAGCAAGCAAACAAACAAACAAATAAATAAATAAATAAAATTAAAAAAAAAAAAGTGGTCTTTTGAGGCCTGGTGTGATAGGAGAAAATGATGTTTAGCCAATTGTTGCTGCCCCAGGTGTACATGGTGGGGGCAGGGTGAGAGTAGGTTACAGAGAGGCACCACCTCATAGCACCTAACCTGACAAAGTACAGTACAAGTTTATTCATGGGAACAAGGAGATTTCATATAATATAGGATGGCTGGGGATATAGCTCAGAGGCACAAATACAAGATCCTGAGTTCAACACCCAGAACTAAAAACAACAAAAAAGAAAGATACAATAGAGCAGTTATTATTTTTTTTCCCCCCTTGGCTGCTTGGTTACTAGGTTCAATGTCACTTCTTCAAGCTTCATTGAACATTGATGTCACGTGGGAACCTTGTTCAACTGCAGATTCTAAGTTGGTAGGTCTTCATAGGTCAGAAGATGCTGACTCTAGAGACGCATTTTGGAGGTTGTATAAATTTAGTCCTTGAAATAGTGGCCCTGTACGGGCCAGCGAGATAGCTCAGCAGTCTAAAGTCTAAAGCTCCTGCTTAGGCAAGCTTAGGCAACCGCAGGGACCGCTGTTCATCCGTGCACTACACGCTGTGCCAGCCCCACTCCCCAGAGCAGGCTGAGCCAGCCATTATAAAAAAAAAAAAAAAAAGAAATAGTGGTCCTGTAAATATACGGAGTAATGAAATGGGCTTGCAAAGTCCAAGAAAACCATGCTGCAGTCTACAATATCTGAAAAAAATTCTCCATCTGAGAAGGAACTAAAGTGTAGGTAAATCTCTGGTATGGGAGTTTCCAGATTTTGGCATTTGAGTAATTGCCATATTTTCCTTCAAATCCATCCTTTTAAACTGGATGTGAAGAGATTCATAAAATATATGAAGGTGACAATGTTGCTATTATTTTCTATCATTGCTTATGATGGTAAACAGATTGGCAGTTGAGATGTTGAAGTGTTGGGGAAGCTGGGGAAGGGGAAAGAAAGCTGTGAGAATGAACAAGAGGAACTACATCTCCCATAATACTCCGCGAAACAGACGCCCTGGCACCGCCCCGCCCCTTGGGCCGACTAGACCCGCCCATGCGGTGACGTCACAAAGGTGATGTCACGGCGCCCAGAGCGAGGCTAGGGCAGAGAAGCCTTCCGAGCGAGAGACGTCCGCTTGTGGTAGAGGCGGATAGGAGCTGGCCAGAGGGTGAGCGGACGAGCAGGCGAGCGAGAAAGAGCAGAACAGGCGGCAGGGAGCGTCGCGCCGCTTCGAGGAACGCCGGCCCGGGCAGCGGCATACCTACAGTTCAAGAGCTGCCCGAGCTGGGCGCCGGGGGGGTCCCCACCCCCACCCAGCCGGACGGTGCCCGGTGTTTCCCCGTGCGGGAGGCGGCTGCTGCTGCTGACGGGACTCGACAGGACCGCGGGCGTGTTGCCACCTCCGCCGAGGAGCCGGTGTGGCCGCGGGCCCCTCAGAGCCAGGGTGCGGGGCCCGTGACAGACGGGCCGAGGAAAGGAGCGAGGCGGCGGCGCAGGCGACGGGGAGGCGGCGGCAGCGACACCATGTCATCTCCTAGTCCGGGCAAGAGGCGGATGGACACGGACGTGGTCAAGCTGTATCCTTCGTGGAGGAGGCAGTCGGGCTGTGTGTGGGGATTGGCTTGGGGGGTCAAGGCGCCCCCCGCCACCAGAGCTAGATCCCGGGGGTGTTCGGGGCCACTGTCCGAGCTCCTTCCCTTCCCCTGGCGACGGCGGCTCCAGGGCACCTCCCAGGAACCGAAGGCCTTCCTAACTCCCCTTTATATGCAGCACCCCAACATATGTATCCGCTGCTGCTCGCTTTTGCTACTCCCCTGGAGCCTGCCTCCACGACGTTTGGACTCCCCAAACGGCTTTTTTCTTTCTTTTTTGGCAGGATTACCCGCCTCATTCTTCACCACCGAGCCTGTCTTCAAGGTTTCTCTTTCCTGTTTGCTCTCTCTTGATTTAGGGACTCGGTAGAAATTCCTGATAGGGAAGCCTTTCTTCCTTTCTTGAGAGATGCCCCCATTCCTTACACTCACAATGCTTCTTGAACTGGGATAACTCAAGCGACCTCCTTTATTCCTAATTCCTTTCTATATTAGGAAGAGAGTAGTCTGCTCAGGGCCCCTCTTCTAATAAAGAGCTCTGTGTGTTTCAAATCAGAGATTCCTGTTAAGCTTTCTGGTTCCTGGAAGTGTTTTCCACTGACAAAAGCCTAATCCACCCATAGTTGTGTGCGGTAGGACCCCCAGGCCCTGTAGCAAGCCACCCTCCATATTGTGGATCTGACAGCTGGGAGGAAGGAGAGAAAGAGGAGCTCCCAACTCTTCTATACTGTCCGCCTAAGCAGAACCCTCTGGGTGAGGGTAAGCTCGGGGACTGCTTGCCCTGATCTTGCCAGGTGACGCCCTTTATTTCCTACCATCTCCTCAACTTTATACACTCGAGGTTGCAGTGAGAAAGCTGTAACTGATAAGGCAGTGGTTTTGGTTAGAGTCCAGACTGATTATTTAATGACCAGCTGGAGAAATTCGCGAAGGTTCCCGAGACAAATTGAGGAATTTTTTTTTTTTTTTTTTGAGGGCTAATTTAGAGAGCGAGTGTGTGTGTGTCCGTGTGTCCCAGTGTTCTGAATAGCTAATCTCTAGGGAGAAGAGGGGGGAGGGAGTAGGGGGGCGGTAGTGTGTGAAAGGCAGTTAAAAAGTCCTGTCTCCTGTTTCTCGGCCTCACCCCCATCCCCCCACCATTTCCCCCTGTTGTAGGGTTTTGTTTATATAACTCAAATTTGGCTAGATTTTTCAGGTGAATTTCTTTTTCCTTTTATTACAGCTTTTGATGGATTGCTTTTATCTTGTAGAGATCGATTATTATGATGAAATACTTACAGAATTTGCTAAAGTTTTTGAAAGTAGTTTTTGCATATGGCTTGAAAGTGGGGGATGGGAGGGAAGTTGCCTGGATAAGAGATTATTTTTTTAATAATCTTTTTCAGAAATAAGTTGTTTTCTTCTTGCTCAGCGAGTACTCAAACAGGATTTGGAGCTAGTAGATAAACTTCAAAGTTTAGGATTTGGAGTTTAGAATTTTTAGGGGATAGTGGCAAGAGTTAGAAGGGAACAAGTAATAAAAAGTGTCACCAGATACATGTCTAGGCACAAGTGAAGTCAACTCTGTGCGCTTAGTGGTTGTGATTGTTTAGTAAAATGTGTGAACGACATCAATAATGTTGGCTTTTCATGAGGTTGCAGGAAAACTTGTAATTATGACATTTTACACAAAACAGATTCAGGTTTTATTTTTGTTTAGAAACTGGGAAATGACACGGTGGTAGACTCGAGTCATTTTTATCTTGAATTGAGAGTTACTGTCACAGCTAATGCAGATTTCTACTTAATGTGTAATTGGGATGGAGTGTGAGGGGAGAATTCCAGCTGTTTTTGATTGATGTCAGATCTTCCAATTATGTACATACATAGATTTCTAAAAGATTGAGGATTAAGAGTGAGGCCTAACTTGACCTGATGCCTTTTCCATATAGTGCCTTTTGTTCATTTAGTAGTTGTGGCATCTAGAATGATTACCACATTTAGAAGTCAGGGTATAGGGAGTGGAGAGAGAGAGAGGAAAACAAAGAACAGCAGGGTGTCTTTTTTCCCTCCCCCTGAGTGGCTTATTTCAGAGCTTATTTTTAGTAGAAGATGAAGAAAGGCAAAGATGCATTGGCCTTCTGTTCTTTCCCTACCTTCTTTCTTGCTGACAAAAGAAAGAGGCGCTTTAAAATTATAGATCTCAAAGACTAAAGGATAAGGGTTGCAGGATTTAAGACAGAGGTTATCTTTGTTTCTTGTTATTTCCTGGTCAAATGTAGTTCAAAAGTTAAAAATTTTCAGATTTCCTTTTGTATGTGTTACTTTGTGGGCATGAGAGATTTTTTGTGGCCTTCTTTTTCTCTGAAATTCACATCATAGGCCCAAGTGGGGCCCACAAATTTTGAGTAAGGTGTATTTCACAAGAAATTTAAGAGAAAATTCCCCAACTCACTTCTAGAATGAGTACAGTTGTGTGAAAGGGCCTAGGGTTGAAAATGAAAGATGGTGGAAAGGAAGTAGAAAGAAAGGTCTGAAGGAATGTACAGTACTTCTTGTCCCTTGTTGCTCCTCATGATTTCCGTGGTGTGAAGGCTGATAGCTGGTTTCATTGCAGTTTCCTGTTTCAGCCCATTTTTGCCTGTCTCCTGAGCATAATTATACCACCAGGATTTACAGGTTGGCAGGGAACCTAGATAGTAGGAAAGTAGCTCTGTGTGTGGGGGGGGGGGTAGGGCAGAGAGAATGTGTAACTAATTGGCCACTGTCTTCCACCACCTTGTTAGGTTCCTTCCAGCACTGTCTTGGGCAGATGTGTGGTCTGATATTTCTTTTGTGAAGGGTTGGTAGGAGGAGAGCTGACTCCCAAGTTATGCAGGGAGTAGTGTTTTGCACCAGTGCACTTAATAATCTGCTGGTTTCTGAAACTCTGATTCACTCATTCATTTTTTTCTGAATCCTCTGCTGAGGGTTGTGCAAACCTCCCCAGGAGCCTAGAAACTGATTACATGACTTTTGGGTGCTGTAGGAATTTGTCCCAATTAAAAAACAAAACACCCTCAAAACTCAAATCCTGTGAAATACTCCTTGTAGTGCAACCATTTGTTTGCAAAGTCAGATGGTGATCCTGTTCCCCTCCCAGTCTATCTTTTGAGGTTTCCATCTCCAACTCGCTGATTACTTAGATTGTCTGAGAACTGGGACTCTAGTGACCTTAAAGTGTGATTTGCCCTAAAGGAATATCGGTTTAAGTTCTCCCCTGTGGAGGAACAAACAGCTCAGATTACACGGGATCCCTTGGTGGGGGTTGCTAGTCTCACCCTGTTGCACCGCCCTGGCGATCCTTTTTATCAGTGAACCAGTGGCCCCAGCTGAAGGCTAGAGCTGCTTGTTTTGGAAAAGCGTAAGCAGGCAAAAGGCCGCAGGCACAGCTCCTTGCAGCTCATTGGCTGCTCTGTTACTACCCGGAAAAGGAGGAGGGGTGGAGCTACTAAACAGCTGATGGAGTGTGTGACAAGAGTGTGTTTACATACGAAGGGAGGTGGGAGCTTGGGAAGCTAGAGAACTGCCTTACTGGACTCACAAAGTGTGTTTTCAAGGGTAGAAAAAAACAAACACCCAAAAACCTGGCCTGTTGGGGGTACAAGAAATGAAGAAAATTAAGGTTTAAAGGTTGAATTAGAAAAGTGGGTCTCTGGGGCCAGCAAGATAGCTCAGGGCCTAAAGCACCTGCTTAGGCAAGCTTAGGCAACTGCAGGCACCTTGGTTTGGTCCCTGGAACCACATGCTGCCCCAGCCCCCCCCAGGGCAGGCCAAACTGGCCATAATATAAATAAATAAAGGTAAAATAGAAATCTAACTAAAATGTATTTTAAAAGAACGTGGATCTGGTAATAATGGGGACCTGGCACACACCATATTTATTATATTGGTGTAAGATCTGGAAATTTACAAAACTAATAATTTTCCAAAATTTTCACAGGGAGGGAGCAAGGGCAAGAACAAGGCAGCATATGCTGCTTTAATATTGACTCGTAGGCAAGGATTCCAAAAGTATGGTAAAGATGTAAGTTTCCCTCTTAAAAGCTTCCACAGTGATAAAAATGGGCAGTGTATTCCACTAATAGTATAACTGAGTCTTAAAAATTGCTAGTAGCTGTTTTACAGTTTCTATTTGGTACTGGAAATTCAATCCAAAACCTTCGTGCTGAGCTGCCTCCCAGCTCTTTATTTTTTATTTTGAGGCAAAGTTCAATGAGTCACCAGAGTACCCAGGCTGGCCTCAAACTTTCAGTCCTCCTGCCTTATCCTCCCAGAGTGCTAGGATTACAGGCATGTGTTACCATGCCTGACTCTGGTTTCTATAACAAATTCAAAGCCTCAAATATTTGACTACTTGTTTTAGTCAGGCCAGGTATTGGGGGTCTAGTGGTGAAAAATTCAGTGTTGTGATAATTGTGGAATTAGAACAACAACAAAATAATGGCTTGAAGCAAGGTCTCCCTTTGTGACCCAGGCTAGACTTGAATTCCTAAACAAATTTTCTTTTTAATCAGAAAAGACAGTCTGTATTTATATCAGATCAACACACTGTTCATGGCCTTGCTTTTTGAGTAGCTTGTATTTGTTTTGAAAATTGACTTCAAGAAATAAAGCTTTAGGGGTTTGTCATGTATGTAGCTCAGTACTAGATTGCTTGCCAGCCACCCTCAAGGCCCTGGGTTTAGTTCTCAGGGCACACATACACATGCATAACAAGGTTAAAAAGTGATAGGATGAGATTTGGTATTCTTTTTAGTTATCTAAAATAACAGATATTAGTCAGGTGTGGGGGCACATGCCTGTAATCCCAGGACTCCCAGTACGTTGAGAGGCTGAGAAAGGAGTGGGGAGGCTAAGGCAGGAAGGTTAGTAAGAGTTTGAGGCTAGTCTAGGCTGAATAGTTTAAGACCAGCGTGAACTATATAGCTAGACCATATCTCAAAAACAGACTGAGGCCGAGCATGGTGGCACATGCCTGCAGTCCCAGCACTTTGAGGCTGAGATAAGACAATCCCTGCAAATTCAAGGCCAGCCTAAACTACAAAGTGAGACTGTCTCAACAACAAAAACAACCCTCAAAACCCAGAAAAACAGATAAATTAAAACATGGAAAGAGAAACATTAAAATGTGTAGGCATTTGTTTTTTACTGTAATTTTGGTGTTTTGCTATGTAGCTTAGGCTGGTGTTGAACTCCTGTATAACCCAGGATGAAGTAATCCTGCCTCAGTTTGCTGAGTGTTGAGATTACAGGCATGTACCACCCAGCTAAGATTTTGGTGTTAATCAGTAGTTATTTTATCCCTAAGTTAGAAGGCTTTGTTACTCTTTAATTTGTGTTCAAAGCATAGACAATTTTGTAACCTTTTACTAGCTCTAGTGTCAACTGTGAACCTGTGGTTTATGTTTTATTCTTGTGGCCTTTCAGTGAGCTGGTGAGATGAAAATTTGAATGGTTTTATGATTAAAATAAAGTTAAAGATTGGGCAACTCTCAGATTTCTAATTTTGTCTTGTCTGGGTAGATTTTGGTGACAAATATATTGTTACTACTTTGGTTGGATAAGAACCTATACGCAAGCATTCATAACTTCAGCAATCTGATTCTTACAGTTCAGTTCTAGTAAATTATGAGCCTAAAGATTCAGTTTTTAGGGTAAAAATCTTTTGCAAATGTGACCCATAAATATTTTTTTCCATGTGTGTGCATAGATTAAAAGTACCTACATTTGTTGGTTTTTCTATTAATAGTGGTACAGTTTTCCTAGTACCTTGACTATATATATATGTATGTGTGTGTGTGTGTGTGTATATATATATATATATATATATATATATATATATATAAAATCTTTGTATCTTGTTCAGTGTCAACACATTTGGTGATTCTAAGAACCACTGCATTTTTTAGTTACGTGCTATGGTTTGTGTCTACATGTTTCCCCAAAGCCTCATGCAGTCATAGGTGAGGCTTTTTCAGGGGTTGCTGAAGAAGGTGTGATGCTGGGATGTGTGATTACTAAATCATCTCACTGATCGGTTTGCTAGATAGAATATAAAGGGGGCAGAAAGAAGCTACTACTAAGTTCCTTTCCTTGCTTTGCTACCTCTACCTCAGACTGTTAACTATCAACTGTTTTTCTAATTTTTTAAAAAATATATTTGGCACAGGGTCTCACTGTGCAGCTCGGACTCAGTGATTCTCCTGTTTTCAGCCTCTCAGTGCTGGGATTTCAGGCATGTGCCACCAGACATGGTCTTTGGCCGGCTCAGCGTGCCCTGTGGTGAGGCCATGTGGCACGTGCATGGGATCAAACCTGGATCCCTGCACTTGCTTAAGCAGGTGCTTAGTCCACTGTGCTATCTCACCAGCCCTCTCCTCTGTAATGTTTGTCTGCTGTGCCTCTCTACCTTGCAGCCAACAGACTACAAACAACCTCTACAATCTGTGAGCCAAATAAATCTTTCCTTTTCTCCGTTAACTTTGGGTGTTGGATATTTTGTCTCAGTAACAAGAAAAGTTAACTCCAATAGTATGCAATTCAGATTTTATGGATGCACAGTGTATGTCTTAATAAAATTAGTTGGACTGTAAAAGTAATAAGGTAATTAAGGAAAATAGAGGTTACAAAGAGGAAAAGTCATTCATAATCCTGTCCTTTAAACAGTTCTAAAAAGCAAACCAGTAGTTCTTAAAGTACAGTGATCTTAATTACTTGGAGAGTTTGTTAGTACAGAGTACTCAATCTCATCACTGGAGTTTTCTTTTTAACCTTTTGTTATTTGATATAGGGTCTTGCTATGCAACTTGGACTCGTAGTGATCCTCCTGTCTCAGCTTTCCCAATGCCGAGATTATAGGCATGTACCACCACACCTGGTTTTGGTGGCTGGCATGGTGTGCCTGGGATTGTGAGGCTGGGACAACATACAATACTGGGGATTGAACCTGGGTCCTTTTGCTTGCCAGGCAAGTGCTTAGACTGCCGAGCTATCTCCCCAGCCCTGGAGTTTTCTGGTTGAGTAGGTTTAAAGTAGAGTTGGAAAATTTGACTCCCTGCTGCCTACCACCTCATTTTTTTTTTTTTTTTGGTGGTACTGGGGCTTGAACTCCGGACCTTGTGCTTGCCAGGTAGACACTTAGGCTGCTGAGCTGTATCCCCAGCCCTTTCCTTTTTTTTGAGATAGGATCTCACTATGTAGGTCAGACTGGCCTTCAACTTGCTAGTGACCCTTTGTCTCAGCCTCTTGAGTGTGGCTATTACCAGCATGACCAGTAGATTTGTCTTTTGTTTGCTTGTGTATCTTTATGAGACAGGTCTCACTCTGCAATTCAGCATGGCCTTGAGCTCACTACTTTGTAGTCCAGGTTGATCTTGAACTCTCAAAGATCCTCCTTTCTCAGCGTCCTAAGTGCTGGATTAAAGTCATGCAACAGAGTAGGGTGTGGTGGTGCACACCTGTAATTCCAGCACTTGGGAGGCTGAGGCAGGAGGCAGGAGGCAGGAGGCAGGAGGATCGGTGTGAGTTTGAGACCAGCCTGGGGTATAAAAGTGAGCTCAAGGCCAGCCTGAACTGCTTAGCAAGACCCTGTCTTAAAAAGACAAACAAAACAAAACAAAACAACCCCACATACATCACCACACCTGCCCCATTGTTCTTAAATGCTAGCATTCCTCTTCCCCCCATATTTTTTAAGCTGCTAGTCATATTATACATGTCTGCTATTTTTTCTTACTTATTTATTTTATAGGATCTCACTATGTAGCCCAGCCTGGCCTTGAATTTATTGTAGTCCTCCTGCCTCAGCCTCCAGAGTGCTGGGATTACAGATGTGTGCTATGCCTGGATTTTGTTTAATTTTTTTGCAACTGTTTTTCAGACTTAAAAGTAGATATAATGAATAGCTCATGTAATATACCATTCTATGGTTGTGCCATTTTTTGACCATTTTACTTTGATAATTAAGATTTTTAAAATTTTTTATTTTATTTGTCTTTTTGAGACAGGGTCTCCCTATGCAGTTCAGGCTGGCCTTCAGCTCACTTTTGTAGCCCAGTCTGGTCTGGAACTCACATCAATCCCCCTGCCTCAACCTCCCAAGTGCTGGGATTACAGATATGCGCCATCACATCCAGTTGAAAATTTTATTTTAAAGAGAAAAAAATTTTCAAAACAAGATAATAGAGTAACAATGGTTACTACATTGCGTAGTTATCTTTAAATTACTCAGTATAAATATAGACATTTAATTGCCCTAACAATATTAGCACAAATCTTTCTTTTCAGTGAACTAAGAGAAATTAGTAGTATAACTATCTTAAGTATTATGTGTGTGTATGCATAGATATATACTTTTTTTCTTTGCTTTTTTCTTTTCTCTTTTCCCTATCACAGCTTCTTTTTCCTGTTGAATGATTTCTTCCCATTTTACAATATCTGTTGTGCGTTTTGGATCTTATTTGCTCTTTGAACTTCTAACATTGGAGAGAGAATGTGATGTTTACACAAGTGAGTCTGATTTATTTCACTTATGAGTATGGTCCAGTAATTAAGATTGAAATTAACATCTTTTGGTTGGGAATGTAGATCCCTGGTAGAGTACCTGCCTAATGTGTTAGTCCATGCATTTGATGTCTGGCAAACCCCCCCCCCCCCCCCAAGGACAATAACATATTTTGGCATGAATCATTTTCTTATTTATTTATTTGTTTGCTTGTTGTGTTTGTTTGTTTATTTATTTATTTTGTGGCTGGCCCAACCTGCCCTGGTGGTGGGGCTGGCGCAGCATGTGGTGCCGGGGATTGAACTGCAGTCCCTGCAGTTGCCTGAGCTTTCCTAAGCAGGCGCTTTAGACCACTGAACCATCTTGCCGGCCCGCTCTTTTTGATTATTTCTGTTTTCCAGTTACTGGACCTAAATCAAAGAAGGTAGACATTTGAATTAAAATATTTAATTAAAAATATGGGTTCCACACTTAGTGGGCTCTCATTTTGCTTTGTTGCATTTCAGTTGATGCTGTTTTGCACAGAAACAGGCATGCTAGCATGTAATTAAAGATGAGTTCTCGGGCTAGGGCTGTGTAGCTCACTGACAGAGTCCTTGCCCAGCCTTTGTGAGGCCCTGGCTTCAGTACCTTATATATGTCTACTTCTCCAGGTTCTGATTTTTCCTTGTTTAAATGTTTTAGTTTTTGTGATAATGGTGATCAGGTGTGTGAAGGCATGAGCACAGAGATCTGATTGAAGAGGTGTAGAATTAAGTTTTGCTATCTTGGATTATTTATTTTATTTTATTTATTTGTTTGCTTGTTTATTTATTTGTTTGTTTCTTTATTTACTTATTTTATGGCTGGCTCAGCCTGCCCTGGTGGTGGGGCTGGCACAGCATGTGGTGCCGGGGATCGAACTGCAGTCCCTGCAGTTGCCTGAGCTTTCCTAAGCAGGCGCTTTAGACCACTGAACCATCTCACTGGCCCCTTGGATTATTTATGTTTTTATTTTTGTGCCCAGCTCAGTCTGCCCTGGGGGAGGGACTGGCATGGCATATATGGTGCTGGGGATCGAACCTTGGTCCCTGTGCTTTCCTTAACTTGCCTAAGTACGTGCTTTAGACGTTGAGCATCTTGCCCCCTACCCCTGTGGATTTACTATCTATCTATCTATCTGTCTATCTATCTATTTATCTATTTATTTTGCATAATCAGGGATTGAACTTGGGCTCCTATGCTTGCCAGGCAATTGCTTATTCTACTGAGCTATCTCCCCAGCCCCTCTGTGGATTTTTAAATTGAGAATTTTTTAATATATTTGGTGCAGGGTCTACAGGGTCTCACTATACAGATCAGACTTGAAGTGATCCTTCCTGTTTTTCAGCCTCCCAAAAGCTGGGATTACAGGTGCACCACCACACTGAGTCTCAATCTCCAGCTCAGTGTACCACAGGGGCAGGGCCAGCATGGTAGGCTGGGGATCTAATTTAAATTGAAATTTAAAGTTTGTCATGGTAGTGCTTGCCAGTAATCCCAGCATGCAGTAGACTGAGGCAGGAGGATCACTGCAAGTTCAAGGCCATGCTGGGCTACAGTGAGTCCAGCCCAGCTTGAACTATATAGTGGAACCCTGACTTGGGGCTTTCTAAATACCTCAGTGGTTTAAACGCTAGTTCCGGCAATCCCACTCAGGCACAGGTGTCGGCGGTTCGATCCCCAGACCCACTGGAAAGGTAGCCTGAGCCAGCCAAATAATAATCCATTCTCATCATAACAAAACAGCTGGTATGGTAGCATAAGTCTGTTATCCCAGCACTTGGAGGCTGAAGCAGGAGGATTGTTGTGCATTCAAGACAAGGGTTGGCTACAAAGTGAGCTCAAGGCCAGCCTGAACTGCATACATAGCAAGACCCTGTCTTAAACAGACTAAATTAATAACTAAACAGATTTAATTGAACCAGTAAACTTGATACATGCATGTGGTGCTGGGGATTTAACCCAGGGCCTATATACTGAGTTATATCCCCAGCTCATTTTTAGTTTGAGACCTTACTATTTGCTCAGACTGGGCTTGCAATGTGATGCTCCTGCTTTTGCCCCCTGTACTGCTGGGATTACAACTTTGTACCACTAAGCCTGGCAACTGTAATTTTTAGGTTTATTTTTCCTTTAGGAGATAATTGAGATTGAACCCAGGGCCTTTGCACTGAACCCTTTCTCCTGAGACCTTTTTTTTAAATGCTTCTCTAGTATGCACAGAGCACTGGCTTTGTTTTATTTTATGTAAAACTGTATGTACGTACATATGTATGTATATTACAGCCGGCTTAGCCTACCTTGGGGGTGGGGCTGGCACAGCATGTGGTGCTGGGGATCAAACCGTGATCCCTCCGGTTGCCTAAGCTTGCCTAAGCAGGTCCTTTAGACCACTGAGCCATCTCACCAGCCCATGTATTTTCTTTTGAGATGAGGTCTCACTTTCTGGAATCCTCTTCCTTCAGCCTCACAGAGTGCTGTGATAACAAGTTTGTGCCACCACTCACAGCTCTGCTTACTGTGCATATTTAAAGTAATAAATAGATTTGGTAAATTTTAATGTTATGTTACATATCACCTATGAAGCCTGTCACCGTAATCAAGATAGGGGAGCACATTTATCATTTTAAAAGTTTGTGTCCTTGTAAATCTTTTCTCTTTAAAAAAAAAAAAATTCAGTGTCTGAATTTAGATAAAAGTCAATGAGTAGGGGCCAGAGAGAGAGCTTAGTGGTCTAAAGCACCTGCTTAGGCAAATTTAGGCATATGCAGGACCTCAGATCAATCCCCTGTTACCACATGCTGCGCCAGCCCTGCCCCGAGGGCAGACTGAGCCAGCCTCAATGTTTAACAAAGCCTTGAACTCTATTAATTCTTTCCCATATGTGAAGCATAGACAGTAGTGCAATAGTATAATGAAAATACTACTTGGCTTATAAGGCATACAGTTAACTATAACATCTAAAGTAGGATTTTTTGATGAATTGCAGTAAGTTCTCACAACAATTACTAACCAGGTGCGGTAGCACATGCCTATAATCCCAGCACTTGGGAGGCTGAGGCAGGAGGATTGGTGCGAGTTCGAGACTAGCTTGGGCTACAAAAGTGAGTTCGAGGCAGCCTGAACTGCATAGTGAGACCCTGTCTCAAAAAGACAAAAAAAAAAAAAAAAAAAAAAAAAATTACTACAACTCAAGTATAAGTATTCACATAATATGTAAGTGTGTAGTAAAATATTTAAACTAAAATATATCAGTCTTCACATATGAAATCACTTAGAAATTACTGATGTATTTGCAAGAAATTTTTTTAAAAAATGTATTTGGTACAGGGTCTCACTATGTAGCTTGGACCTGTAGTGATCTGTCTTCAGCCTCCCCAGAGCTGGGATTATAGATGTGCACTACCACACCTGGGTTCGGTGGCTGCTCAGCATGCCAAGGGGTGGGGCTGGTGGGGCATGCAGTACCGGGGATTGAACCCTGGTTCCTATGCTTGTGTAAGCAGGTGCTTAGTCTACTGAGCTATTTGGATGGCCCTTGGAAGAACTTCTATATAAAGGTTTTTTTTTTTTTTTTTTTTTTTTTTTTTTTTTTTTTTTTTTT
>PVKN010025580.1:0-14072 GCA_004027915.1 Capromys pilorides
AGTTATTAGAGAGTGACATACCTATAAAATAGGCAAAAGTCAGTATAGATGCAAAACCTTCACCTCACTCTGAGCAGTAGGCTGCTGTTCATTGATGTACATTCACCTGATTCTTGTCTAACCCAGACAAGCTCTCTTTGCCTGGATATTGGAGGCTTTGCCCCAAGCATGCTGGAAGGTTGTCCAAAAAGTCTAGATAACAGATAGGAGAAAGACACGTTGCCCATAGAGCTGGCACTGAGTCAGGACCAGATGACGCACTGCAGCTCACTTGAGCCAAAACTACTGCAAAGCTGGTGCAAGTTGAAACCACTTAAAATTCTCAGCCTTGTTCGTTCAAGTTCAGGCTCCTCTCTGAATTTATCTCTGGCTCTACATCTGCAGAATAAATTCCTGAGGGATGACTCGGGCCGTGACTGCTGTGGGAGCATTTCTGTGGTTCAATCACGGCTCCTCAAGATACACTCTATATCTAACCTCACTGATGGACTCCCTCTAACATGGCATGTGGATTACAGAAGTCTCCTGATGTTATGCAGATTCTGATCAATTTGGATCCAACCAAACTTGTCCCCTTCAGCCATGTATGCAGATGAAAGACTAAGTCACTTTCATAAGTCTTTCCTGGGGAATCACAATCATCCCTTGGTCTCCAAAGGGGGCTGATTCCAAGACCCTTGTAGATAACAAAATCTGAGGATGCTCAACTTCCTTATATAAAAGACCATAATATTTGCATATAATTTATATACCCTTATATACTTTAAACCATTCCTAGACTACTTATAATACTCAATACCAAGCAAATGCTATGTAAATATTTGTTCTTCTGTATGTTTAGGAAATGATAGGGAAGAATGTTTTTATATGTTCAGTGCTATGCAATTCTTTAATATAGATGGCTGGCCAAATGGCTCAGTGGATTAAAGTACCTGCAAGCAGACACAGGGGCCAGGGGTTCAATCTCCCTGCCTGCTGTGCTGGTGCTGGCTCTGCCCCCAGGGTGCTCTGAGATGGCAATTGAGCCTGGGCATGGTGGCACGTGCCTGTAATCCCAGCTCTTGGGAGGCTATAAACAGGCAGATCACTATGTGTCCGATTTAGTAGTGAGACCCTGAACACCCTGTAGACCCTTCCCTAAAGAATACAGAATATATATATATGTATATGTATATATATATATATACTATATATATATGTATATGTATATGTATGTGTGTATATATATATATATATATATATATATATATATATATATATATTCAGTTTGTACTTATACCTGCGTGCCGGAGGTACGGAACTGAAGCCCCAGGTGTGGAGCCTGCAAACATGGAGGAACAACTGTCCCTAGACCTCTACCTCTAGCACTGAGGATTGAACTCAGTCCTTCACTGAGCAACATCCCAAGCTCTTCTTATTTTTCATTTTGAGATCAAACTTGTTACATCTCTCTCCATTGCCCCCACCTCAGCCTCCAAGAGTGTTAGGATTACAAGCATGTGCCACTATGCCTGATTTCAATGAATTCATTTCTTGGTCATTGATGGATTCGATCCTATAATCACAATCTATATTATGACGTGTCATCACTGGTCATGAGTGCCCTAAGGAAGAGGAGCCAAAATACGACCTGAGGTGGCTATAGCCAATGTGGGTGAACCATATGAGTGTAGCCCACTGGTTCAAGTTCAGCCTTCCACTCCACCCACCAAAAAAATCCCTCTTAAGATAAAACTAATAGGTATTCATCAGGCCTAAGATAGGAGACGATCACACAAGGTTTCTTTGGGAATGGGTGAATGACACTAAACTCCCAGCCATAAAGGCCAGGCAGGCATAATAACTAATGAAGTTCAAGGGAAGGAAGCATGGTCAAGGCCCCTGTCTCATCTTATGCCTTCAGAGCTGCTCGCAGGTGTGGCCAGCTCTTCAGTGGGCTGGCTGAGGAATCCAGACCCAGGTCATTCATGCCAAGGGTAAGACAGATGAGACAGAAACAGGTGGGGGGCAAGAGGGCTATGCATGTAAGATACAGAAGGTGGCAAAAGGTCAGTATCACACGACATACCTGAAATATGCATCCTGTGTGGTGGCCGGGCCTGAATCTGTTCTAGGAACAGCTTGTCTGAGGAGGAAGAGGACTGCAGATGAAAAGGAATGAGGGAAGAATTCTTACAAGAACTTTAAAACATCAAGTGTTGTTGGCACTTACAGGAAATGCTTCAGTGTCAGCCACAGTGTTAAGCACTGTATAAGCGATCCCCGACACCCCAAGTGTACCTTCAACACTTTCCTTTCTTACTGCTTTTCCTATTTGCAAGTCACCGAAAACCTAGCCTCTTTGTGGATTTGTTATCTGTCTTTTCACCCTGTGTGTCCAACCCTTCTGAGGCCCTTTGGAAACACCATTCAGGAACCAACCATTTTGCCTTTTCTGTACACATAGGGCTTTTTAGCTGGATCCTCTCCCTTGCGGTGTGTGATATCTGGGTTTTGCCATACTCTACTACAACTGCCTCTTCTTTCAGCCGCTCATGCATGCTAACACCATCCAATCAAAGCTTCCCACTGTCACCTGTGTGCTGTGTCCACCCACTTTCTCATCCTTATGGGGGGGAAAAGCAATCAGAGGCACACTTCCCCCAAATTCTGGATCTCGCTCCTTCCCATCCTTTATTCTCCCTACCTTGACTCATTCTGTCTCTTCCTCTTCCCTAATCCTTCAGTTAAGCCAATGGCTTCTGACCTGGTGCATGAATTCTGGGGAGTCTCTGAATTAGATAAAGGAAAAGGGGCATCTTGATTTGCTCTAGTGCATTGCCTTCGAGTAGGACACCAGAAGAAATTTCAATTTTCTTGTAACAAAAATGAAAATACAACATACAAAGCCCATGAAAAATAGCAAAAATGGCACAAAGAGGAAAGTTTATAGCAAGAAATGCCAGTTCTCAAAAAGACAAATAATAAATCTGAATGGATGAGATTGAGGGAAACACTGTAGGACTATAAACTAGTACAATCATGAAAATCAATATTGCATGTTCCTTAAACCAGAAGTACCGTATGATTCAGTATGTATCTAAAATAAGTATAATCAGTGCATTAGCCAGGTTTCTGTAACTATAACACATAGCTTAGTAAACAACTTATAAAGAGGAAACGTTGGGCTTAGGGGATAGCTTGGTGGCCTAAGCGACTGCCTGGCAAATGCAAGGACCCAGGTTCTGTCCCTGGTACCACATGCCACGCTGACCCCAGAGCCTTGAGCATGCCATGCTGGCCACTGAAACTGGGCGTGGTGGTACACACCTGTAATCCCAGCTCTAGGGAGGCTGAGATAGGAGGATCAGTATGAGTCTTAGTAGTGTAAGGAGACTGTACCATTTTATTTAATATATATTAAATACAAGAGAAAAGATTTATTGGTTCATGGTTTCAGAGGTTCCAAGCCATGGTCAGCTGGCCCTGTTGCTCTTGGGCCTGTGCTGAGGCGGCAGCTTGTAGCAGGTGTGGGTGGTAGAACAGACTGCTTGCTTCCTAGCTCCTAAGTGAAAAAGAGAGGGGCTGCCCTTGGGTCTGTTCCATAATCCTCATAATCCCCTCAGCAAGCATACCATCCGCACAATAGCTATTCATGCTATTGCTGTGCTGCTCACAATAGCCAAGAAAGACGCAGAATCTGCCTCAGTGTCCTTCAGCGGATGCGTGAACTCAGAGAATGTGGTGTAGACATGAAAATGAGCATTTGGCCAGATTAAAGAAGGGAGCAGTGATCTGCAGCAGCATTGGTAGAACTGAAGTTACCATGCCGGGTGCAGTAAGCCAGGTGCAGAAAGGCAGCTATCACAAGCTCTCATTTAGAATTGAAAAGCAAAAAATGGATCTAAGGAAAAAGGAAGATCTCAGAGAAGGAGAAAATAGAATAGTATGTACCAGTTGCTATTGCACGGGGCTGCAGTTGAACGAGAGGAATGACTTTGAATCTGTATAACACAGCGGGATAAGTATAGTTAGTAACAATCAACAGAGTATTTCACTAATAGAAATTTTAAAAGTTCTCGACACAAATAATAAATGTTTGAGGTGTTCAAATTGCCAGCTACCTCAATCTCGTTGTTACACATGGTATATCCGGAAATGTCAAACTGCGCCCCCCAAAACATATATAGTTACTTATAAATAAATGACACATTTATTTACTTACAAATAAAAATACATTAAAATTACTGTGTATTAAAAAATGAAAGTTTTGGAGACTAATAGGGTGATGATTTCACAGCAATATGGGTGTACTGGATGCCGCGAAACTTTACACTTAAAAGTTAAACAGGTAGATTTTATGTGTATTTTACCACAATAAGGCACTCTCTCTAAAAGCTCTTCAGGGCGCCGTTGAGCCACAGCGCCCCCTGCTGGCCCTGGTCCGGTGAGCCAGCATGGCGATTTAGACATCTATTCTCTGCTGCTTTTGCCTCCACCATCCTGACCCCTCTCAGTCTGGAAAACCTAAAAGCAAGAGACGACTCGTGCTTCTTTGGGGCAGCACACTCCCTCCTCGGCAGGGCGGGCTATTAGCGCGGAGAGGCAGCGGCTGAAAGGGCGCCTTCCTAGCCTGGCGCTATTAGCGCTGCCGGCTCGGCCTCCAGGAGTCCCTTTCAGCTCCGGAATGCCTTTCATCTTCCGCGCTGAAAGCCCTGCGAAATGAGGCCAGGGTTTGGGGAACCATTCAAGCCGGGTCACAAAGCCCACAGCCTGCGCCAGCCCGAGTCGGCTCCGAAGCCGAGCCTCGCGCACCCTGACTCCATCCTTGACCTAGATAACGGGCTTAGAAGAAGCTCTTTCATACATGATGTGTTCAGATAAGTTAAATCCCCTGAAAGCCCGTGTCCTGCGGCGGATCCAGACAATTCAGGGGCTCCCACTCACCCCACCCCGCTCCAAGACTCTGCAGCCTTTCAGATCTCAAGAGCACAGAGGCCGGTTTAGAGCCTCCGCTGGGATTCGACCCAGTCCCGCCCCGGCACTCCTGAACCTCGGCACGCCACGCAGGGAGGCCCCGGAGGCACTGCCCTGGCTGCCTGCACCACCTCAGCCACCTGCCAGCTGGCGGGGCATTGGTGACCTAGGCTATTCGAGGGCTGGTGCTGTGGCCGGCAAAGAAGACTTTTACAGATAAACAAGAAGTGTAGAAAAGACAGTAGAGTGTTTAGACCAGGGACGCGGCCAGCCGAGGAGTTTTCAAAGGGAGGAACTGCACATTTACGGTGAGAGATCCGGGATTTTCTGAATTGTGTTTAAAATTACATGCTTACTGTTGTAATTTTGACAAGGCCATTTTCCTCCAGCTGCCACAAGGTTCGCTTTAGATGAGAATGTGACAAACAGGTCTACACAAATCAAAGAGGGGTCAGAGGTCACGGCAAGGGAGGGAGGCACCTTACATCAAAAGCTTTGTTGCCGCCTATTGAAAGCAAGATGTCTTTAAGAAGTTCTTCTGCTGAAACACAGCTGGCTATTGAGGGCCTTGACACTTTTCTTGCCAGTGGGCAGCTACTACAACCTGGATATATTGGTATGGTACCACAGTTCTTGCCCCTGCCTGTCAAGGAATCACTTAACATCATTTGTTGGCTTGCTTTTGTTTGGAGTTTTTGAGACAGGGTCTTGCTATGTAGTTCTGGTTGGCCTCAGACTCACTGTGTAGCCAGGCTGGCCTCGAACTTGTGGCAAGCCTCAAGCCTCAGCCTCCTGAGTGCTGAGACCACAGGGATGCGCCACCTCGCCCAGCACTTAGGATGTTAATGGGTCTGTCTCAACGCTTCCCTCATTCGAGTGGCTTGGCTCCTGGGTTTGTCAGAAGGACTGCTGATGAGGTTGCTGAGAATTGTCCCAGTGTTTTGGGACCCCTCCAAGTGTTTTGGGGTGCTACTGTGTACACCAAGATTTTAACACTTCCTGGAATATTCTCAGGCCTTGTGAAGTGAGGCTCTGAGCTTACCTCAACATCTTTTCAATTTTCCACTTCCCCCTCTTGCATAGTGGCTTATAAACCAATAGCCTTCCCTCTGCACCGTCTCCTCAGGCAAGCAGACGTCCCTCACGTTAGCAGCACTGTCCATCTTCACACTGATGGGCCCCACCCCATGGTTCCCCTTATTAGGTTTTCATCTGCCCACATGAGATTTCTTTGAGCTCCTTGGCCATGTCAGGCCCTGCATGGTCCACCTCTAAGAAATGGACTCCAGAGAGGGCCGAGATCTGGCTGCTAGCATTCAGAAAGAGCTACCGGGCTACCCATGCCCCACGTGATTCCATTCCACCCCCATGTCTTCTCTGAGCTCAGCCTGCCTCAGCCTCCTCCTGCTTCTGCAGTCCTGGCATCTGCTCCATAAAGAACATGGAAGGCCTTGGGGACAATCCTACATTGGGTCCCAAGACTCCTGGCTGGTTTTCTTGAGCTAAAGATCTTACTCAGGTGGCTGCCTTGCTATTGAGACTGATAAGAGGCCATTTAAATTTTTTTAAAGCCATGTTCCAAAAATTACCTAATTTTAACATGAGTTTCCAGAAACCTTACAGTTAGCACAGGAGATGAATGCAATCAGTGTTCCTTTCTGCTATACCATCTGGGTCCCAGGCAATTCTTTCCTGGTCCAGCGACCCAGAGAAAGCACGTGCTGTGGCCTCTGCTACCTTCCCGTGCTTGAATGTGCAGCCAAAATGACCCTCTTCCCCACCTGTGCACCCCACTCCACGCTGGGGGTACTGTAGGTCTGAGCACAATTTTCAGCTGGCCCCGGGCTCAGCCCTTACAGCAGCATGTGGGGGGTTTGACAGGAACACAAATCCTCAGCCCTGAGCAGAGTACAGAGCAGCAGGGCCCTGGCTGTGTGTGCCCAAGTCCCGTGCCCCCTCCCTTGCCGGCCTGAGCTCCAGGTGACATGCTTGTGCCCTCTACCTGTCCCTCATCAAGACTGCTTACCCTCTGCTGCCCCTCCTAGGAATCACCATGCCAGGAGAACAGCAGCTCTCAGCTACCTCTTAGAGTCACCTGGGGAGCGTTCCCAAGCTACTGAGACTCTGGCACCACCCCTAGAGGTTCTGATTTAACGCATCTGCCAGGGGCTCAAGCGGCCCACGCCGTTCTAGTGCAGACAAAGGTTTGCCGCCTATTCACAACGAGCGGGCTCATTACAGAGCTGGTGCCTTGTCAGCGAGCTCCTGGTTATTCTCCTCCTGCCTCCTCCTCCCAGCTCAGAGGTAACTCCTTCCCTCCAATCCTGTCAGACGACAGGACAGATGTATAGGAGGCATCACCAGGGTGGGTGGGGGACTTGAATCTCTAACCTCCACCACTCTACTGGCTGCGGGACTTTGGGAAGATTAAATCGTCTTCCTAGACCTTGGTTGCTTCATCTGTAAAATAAGAACTATGCTAATGTTTCCTTTCTTTCCTCAAACCAGGGAGCCAATGAATGGTTTCTTCAGGTTCTCTTGGCAGAAAATAAATCTTTGATTTTAAGAGCGTTTAAAAGATCTGAACTTGTCTTTTGCATAGAATTGGCAGTATTGATTTTTCTCTCGACTATGGGCAGAAAATATTTTGTGTTTGTCTGGTATTTATAGCTGTGAGCTGGCACATGGGCAAACAGGTGACAAAAAAGAAGCCATTGTTATGGTTGCTATCCTTATTCCAAGGCCTAAACTGTCCCAATGGGGCCCAGTAGGAGACAGACTTCATGTTCAACCTGATTCCCCCAAGCCCATAGCCATCCTCTACATCAGCTCTCAGCCCTCCGCCCTCCCTCCTAATGCCCCTCTGCTTTCCAGCCCTGCAAACCCTGTGTGATAACCAGCCTGTAATTACTTCCCAGGCAGCATCAACCAACACAATCCCTAAAATCCAGACTCCCGTGAGCTATCAGTCAAGAGTTCCAGGGCCGGCGAGATGGTTCAGTGGTCTAAAGCGCCTGCTTAGGAAAGCTCAGGCAACTGCAGGGACTGCGGTTCGATCCCCGGCACCACATGCTGTGCCAGCCCCCACCACCAGGGCAGGCTGAGCCAGCCACAAAATAAATAAAAATAAAGAAACAAACAAACACAACAAGCAAACAAATAAATAAAATTAAAAAAAAAAAGAGTTCCAGGAAGGAGGTCAATAGGTCAAAGGTTTCCCGAGTTAGCTGATTCATTTCTATTTTGTTTTTGTGTATGCATTTTCTTCTTCCATGAGAACAAAATCACTTTCTGTTACCTTCTCTTCCATATCCTCCTAGTAGTAATGGGATTATACAGATCAGCAAATGAAGCCTTGCTTATTTTCTGTGGTCCCTCCCCTCTGAGGGAATTCTCAGACCTCAACATAAGTGACCACCTGTCACACCCATGAAAGCATCAGACAGCTGAGTGGTTTTCTGGATTCACGTTTCTCAACCCGTTTTCTGTTGCTGTACCTGAATAGCAAGGTCGAGTAACTAATCAGGAAAAGGTTTATTCATCTCATGGTCCTGAAGGCAGGGAGGGATTGGGTGGCACATGCAGTGAGGTGCTGCTTGCTGGCAGGGACGCTGCATAGTCCTGAGGCCCCGCAGGGCATCGCAGGGCCTGAGAGACCAAGCATCCTAATTCAGATCTCTTCCCCTCAGTTTATAAAGCCACAGTCCCATTGGATTAGGCCCCACCCTTCCGGTTTCCTTTAACTTTAATTCCCTCCCTGAGGCTCTACCTCAAAAAGACCTCACTCAGGTCAAGTTTCTACCGCTTTATCTTCACAAAGGGCATGGAATTTTTTCACAGCAACTTGTGTGTCCCCTAGCAGAATGGAAGTTTCCTGGAGTCAGGGACAGGAATTCCCAGAGCTTGGCACATACAAAGCACTAAAACATTGCTAAAGGAGTGCATGTGTGCGGCCCTATCTACCCTTCCTATCAAACCTCACTTTGTAGAGGGTCTGCTAACCTCATACACAAACGCCTGATTTGGATTCTTCTAGATTTCTTGCTTTTTCATATGGGAGAGTCTAAAGACAAAAGGAAGCATTACATACAGAGAAGACAGGAAAGCAGGAAGAGGAGAAAACAGAAACACTGTTAGCAAATATTGGGCAGACATTTCTGTCGTCCTCCTGCTCCTAAATGGAAATGTGGCTGATCACTTTCCAGTTAATTTCCTCAGGAATGGTGGTGGGGGGGGAGGCAGGAAATACCTATAGGTGAACAAAGAATATTGCATTTTTTTCTTTTCTCTAACAAAAGACAAACTCTCCTTCACTTTCTAAATTTCTATGTATGATTTGATAATTCCTTTTATTATATCGATATCTGGCTTTCCCTGGGAAATGCCACTTCTTTTAGAAGAACTCCTCCCATATTCCTATTCCTAAATAGCAACTTTTGATGCCAAAGCTGGAACTCGGTCAAAAGCTCATGTTTCAGCTGAAAGTCAGGTATTGATTTTTGTGATAAGTGAATAAGAATAAGTGGATGTGATGTGAGAGCCTGGTTTATTTAGGACTTCAGGGTACAGTGACATCTCAAATATACACGCTGCCAATGCCCCAGCAATATCTAAGGCCAGTGTTGTGTCCTAAAACATATTCGTCATCCTACCAGTTTCTCCTTATTTTATTCTTTTCCTGTGTTCATTGATCTGGCCCCCAGCTAAGAAGTGGAGAATTGTCAAGGTAGCCTTACATTTTCATTTTCTTCCTCTTTTTCATCTTCCTTTCTTTCTTCATTGTATTTTATTTATTCATTTTGGGTACTTTTGAGACAGGATCTCACTATATGGTTCAAGTTGGCTTCGAACTCACCACATAGCCCAGGCTGACAGTGCACTTGCAGCAATTCTCCTGCCTCAGCCTCCTGAGTGCTGGGATGACAGGGGCGCACCACTTCATTCCGTCCTTCTCTTTTCATCCTGATCAGTGGAGTTGCTGGAATGCTCAGAGAAGCAGCTCCTCCACGTCTCAACAATGGTGCTGGCTGAGGCTGTGACTCAGTGGTGGCTTGTGTGTCTCACATGTGCCAAACCCTGGGTTTGATCCCCAACACTGCAAAACAGTAAATACAGTGCTGGGTTTCATTTTCCCTGAGAAAAGAATACATCCAAACTCTTACAGACTTCTGTATCAGTATGAATTACTAGAAAAATAAAACTAAAAATGTTTTAGCAACACAAGCCCTTGGGTCTGGGGATATAGCTCAGTGGCATAAGCACCTGCCTGACATAAGTAAGGTCCTGAGTTTGATTCCCAGTACAAAAAAAACCCCAAAACTCACACACCCTTAATATTCATTATTAGGTCCAACAGAGAGAAAGTTACTTTGTCAAGTTGCTGTACAAGCATCTAAATGCTTGTTGTCAATTCCTGTTCTCACCTCATGGACCAACCAGTAATGAATGGTCCATGGATCAGACTCCAAATACCACTGTCTTTTTAAGCAGCAAGAAGGACATCATGTGCCACATCATAACCCTTAGGTTAGATGATGGACGGCATCCATGCAGGGGTCCACAAATTACATGGCAGCCAGGCAAATGCTTGTAATCCCAGCATTCCAGGGCTCTGAGGCAGAAGGACTGCAAGTTCACACCCAACCTGAGAAACTTAGCAACAAGGCAAGGCCCTGTCTCAAAGTTTAAAAAAAAAAAAAAAGATAAAAAGGACTGAAGATGTATCTCTGTGCAAAGGCCCTGGGTTCAATCCCAAGCATCACACATACGAAGATCTCACAAAGGGACACAAAACTGTCTTAGTTGTTTGTATGCGTTATGATACTTTGACAACTTCAAAATCACCTAATGGTCCATTCCTGCCTCACAGTGTTTGGTTTGAAATGGAAGCTCAAGAGATACATTCTCTTATCTCACATCTTAATAAACTAACTGTACACCAAAGGGTATGTTCTAGTGTGAGCACACGTGTATGTGCACATGCACATACACACACACACACACACACACACACACACACATCATAGCAGTATCACAGTGAAGTGCATAGACCCTAGATTCAGATATGGACATCTGTAAGTTGTATCCACTTGAATTCATTTACTATAAAGTACTCATGGTGATTATCATAGCACTGCCCTAAGGGTAAGACAATTCATGACAATGTCCATGTGGCTCTTACAAGAGCAGGCCCGGAACGCATACATAGGACTAGCATTCTTTTTCTTGCCAGACTGAAGAGGTCTCTGTTGTCTTGCTTGGCATTTCCATCTGCAAGATGGAGATGGATCTGTAGGTTGCTCGGCACACGAAGCCCAGTCTTCTTTCCTTAGCACCTGTTGGCTGGTGGACTCCTGAGAGTGGCTGACTGGGTTCCCACTGTGAGTCGTTTCCCAACCCCTGCTGTTGCTGCCCTCTGCTGCCGCCATCGAGAAGTACACTCGTGTAGCAAGGCTGGTGAACTCCACCCAGGGAAGGGCTCGTGTATACTGTGTTCAGGATTTAGTTGACCATACTAGAGTCTATTTTTTTTTTAAATTATTTATTTATTTGTTTGCTTGTTGTGTTTGTTTGTTTCTTTATTTATTTTGTGGCTGGCTCAGCCTGCCCTGGTGGTGTGGCTGGCGCAGCATGTGGTGCCGGGGATCAAACCACAGTCCCTGCGGTTGCCTGAGCTTTCCTAAGCAGGCGCTTTAGACCACTGAACCATCTCGCCGGCCCCTAGAGTCCATTTTTTACAGTACCTCTAACATCACAGCCCTGTATCTTTATGAGAGCACAAAGTCTACAGCTCTTTCTGGACATTGCTGCTGAATGTGTTCCTTGGTACCACAAGCGAGCTCAGCTGTAGGCAGCTGGGCATGACAAATTTTCAAAACTGATCCTTTCTCATTTGTTCTGTGCCTTAGAAAATGTTCACACGTGCATCCCAAGCAGGCTCCTCCCCCAGACCTTCTTAGGTGCCTGACCTAGAGCCTCCGTCCTCTCTCTAGAAGGGCATCGTCACCTCCAGGTCCTCTTGCCTCCATATTGCTCCCCTCTGCACAGCTTTCAAACCTGCCATTTAAAAGCCTTTCTGATTTGCACCCCTTGTGCACTGCCCCTGCCTTCCCAGGTCCCTTCCTTCTCCTCCATCAGGCCCTTCCTGATTTTGAGACTCATCTCTCCTGACAAATCGGTGCATTATTTTTGTTTAAAAAAAATCCTGTTTTTCTATAAGTTTGTGTGTGTGCTGGAGAGGGAAGACAGCACCTCACGCATGCTAGTCACATGAGCTACACCAAGCCTTAAAATTTACTTCCTAGCCAGTTGTGACGATCTGTCCTCCACAGTGCCTTCCTGCATCAGTCACTGCGGAAGGCCAAGCAACTACCACTAGTTATGGCAGCCTTGTGTGTTAACTGGCCCTTGCACACGAGACAGCCTGCAGCTATCACCAGCGGCCCCACACACTGGGGCAGTACAGCACATCCATAATCAAACCCACACGATACCTAGACCACTAGTTTTGACAAACTGACATCTCTTTCCTCCAGCAGGACATTTCTGTGTACCATTATGCTTCCTAAAAGGGGTTATGAAAACACCATGATGGCCAAATAATATAGGCTGAAAGTAAGACTTCCTAGAGAAAAAAATGTACAATCAACATAGTCCCCTGGGGTGACTTCAGATTCCTGTAGACTCTATCTTGGTTTTTAGTTCAGGCTCTACAAATCCTGAAGCCACTATTTATCCTTCTCTCCATGTCCCAATAACTCATATGTGAATTTAGTGTTCAAATATTAGTAATTGACTGAAATGAAGGGTCTTGTGACTTCCCAGCTATTGGCTACCACATGGACCTTAGTACTTCGTCAGGTAAGGCTAATGAAGTTGAGGCAGCTTGCCCAATTATTGTTATTCAAAAAGCAGCCATGTAGTCTAATTGGCATTTCAAGAAACGGAGTGTAATGAACAGGGCCCACGGACAGCTGTGGTCTGTTACTGAAAATCCTGGAAAGCTGGGACTCCAGGTGGTGGATAGCGGCTTTACCTGTGGCTGTGTGTTGCTTTTTCCCTTGCTTGGAATGCTATTGGTTGGCCCCTGGATGAAGCCAATGACAGGGAAGAGATGGAAGTTAATGGAGACGTAGTCATGTTTGTGACTAAGTACATGGTTCTCCTTTACTTTAATGATTATGCACGAGATCAAGCTCACTACTGAAATAAAGCTGATCTGCTTCAGGGGTTCTTGGCTCACTGAGGGACAAATCTCAGTGAGTCCTCTGAGCTATCTTCATCAGGTCTTCTCGTCATTCCTTTCGGCACTGACATAATGTTACAACACAGCCACACTTCTGTGAAAAGTGTACTGCTGGCAGTCATTTGAGTCATGTCAGTTCAGCATGTTTTGTTTTTTTGCCAAATCATCAAAATAAGCCTCCCCCAGATTGGTCTCTCATCAGATGTTTTGGAGATGGGGCTTGACCTAGGTAAGAGTTATCTGAATTTATACCTTCTCCCATTGTGTTGGAGGCTTTGTGTTAATGTCACAAATGCATGACATAAGTGAACTTTGGAAGAAAAGCTGAGCTGGGCGTGGTGGCGCACACTTAGTCTCAGCTGCTCAGGTGAGTGAGCCGGAAGGTTTGCAACTCTGAGGCCAGCCTGGACAACTTAGTGAGATCCTGTCTCAAAAATACCAACAGGTGCTAGCGGTGAAGCTCAATGGGAGAGTACTTGCCTACTGTGCAGGAGGCCCTGGATTCAGTTCCTAGGACAACAGCGAACAAATAAAAAGGAAAGGTTTACTTTGGCTCATGCAGGTGGTCCCCTCACTTTTGAACCTGCCCCTCTGGGGCAGTGTCTCCAGAGCAAAGCTTTGTGCTTCATGTGGCTGGGAAGCAGGAAGGGAGATCCCCTCCATCCTCCCTCAGGGACCCACCTCCTAACCGTTCCACCACCTCCCAAGCTGAGAACCAAGGCTTTAACACACGACAGGCCTTTGGGGTATGTTTCAGATCCAAACTATGGCATCAGTCGTACCGTGATGAGATTTTTACACTAAGTTTAGTGCCAATCAGCATGAAGACAGTTGCCTAGCAACTAGGTGTCTATTTCATTTTCTCTAAAAG
>PVKN010025581.1:0-14066 GCA_004027915.1 Capromys pilorides
GATAGATAGATAGATAGATAGATAGATAGATAGATAGATACGTTGAATATGTTCCTGGTCAAGTAAAAAGTAAATCCAAGTAAGTTATTCCAGTGCCTTGTCTGAATGTTACTTATTTTATAACTTTTCATTAAGGTAAAATATTAATACCATTATATCTTACATGCATCATCTATAAACCTCTAATTGCAGTATAGATATATGTAAATTATTTACACTTACATACTTACACCTGCTATCAAAAGGCCAAACAATAGCTAGGACATAAGAGTATAGTTTCGTTTCCCATTCCAAAGCTTCCATTACACTCTTTTGCCATGAGGTTTTCTGCTCTTATCTCAAACTGGAAAAATCTTGTAAATTTGCTTCACTTGATTTGCGGTTTAGGGAGCTTTATTGCTGTTAGTTGCGTGACTGCTCTTCCCCTGGAAGAGTCCTGATTTCCCAAGCCTAGGGGATGCCGCAGTAAACACCCAGGCAACACAACTGCAAAGAAAACCCGCACTGGAGATGAAAAGGGAACCGGCCTGCTCCAGGTCCTGCCGGAGTTTCACACTGCTTCCCTGTGTCCCTTTTATCTCTTTCCCCAGCCCTCGGAAATCTAGAGCAAGGCTAGGGGTTTAGGCCCACATCAGGAAGAGAGGGCAACCTTGACAGACAAACTCAAGCCAGAGATGAGAAGCAGTGCCAGGAGCAGGGGTCCAGAGCCTCAGAAGCTTGGAGCACAGATGAAAACAGAAGACAGGAGTGACAAAGGGGAGGGCAAACCTATTGTAATTCAGCTCTGTGACTCAGGGTGAGACCTCATAGCTCTCTTAGCCACACAAAGCAAGGCAAAGTGCCATGGAAACGGGCCTGGGAAAAACAGCTGCAAAGGTAATGGGAGATGAAGAGCGGAAGTCAGGTAGGATGCAAAGGCAGAATCTTAATAGAACTGCGGGCAGAGACAAAGGTGATGAAATGAACAGAAGAGGTGGGAGTTGTCCGGGCTGGCTTTGAATCTGTGATCCTCCTGCCTCAGCCTCCCAGGGTGCTGGGGTGACAGGCCTGACTTCAACAAATATATTTAAGCATCTTTTGTGTGTGCAGGGACAGAAGACAGAGCTGTGAGCAAAACAACGGCTATGTCCCTGTGTCGTGGAGCTTACTTTGTTAGAGAAAGGTAAAAAAGAAAACTAACTCCCGAAGTTCTTAACAAGTCAGATAATGGCCCCTGCTCAGGGGAAATCACACTGGGTGCTTTCATTGATTACAACTCCAGCTAGGACCTGGGCAAGGCCTTTCTGAGCTGCCTGAGCCTTAACTATGAGGCATGGGTGGCTGTGCAAAAATATTCTAGATGAAAAGTGCTTAAATGTGCTTTTATAGCACATTTTAATGCAAGGAGTTTGCTATGAGAATGTTATAGAAAATAAAGCAAATATGGGAAGATATGGCACCAAGAAGGTTCAGGAAGGCAGTTTATTATACCAGTCAGTCTGACAGGATCTCTGTCCCAGTCAGAGCTCCACCCCTGATAGGGTTTGGGACTTTTATGGGAGAGCAAGGAGATACAAAGGCAGATTTGGCACATTGTGATTGGAGGGTTGAGTGGCATCATGGGTTGCGTCAGGGAATTTAAGCATCTCAGGGTACATGGCAAGGCCATCAGTTAAACAAACACGGGTTACACAAAGGAAGAAATGTTCCATTATGAGAATTTTTGAACATGTCCATCATGTTTTGGTGGGCATTCTTGGAAAGCTTTATTTAAAATTTTAATTTCCCCCTCATTTGGTTAATCAGAAAAAAATCATTTTCAGAGATATTTAGGATTTAAGGCCATACAGAGGTACAGGGCCTGAGGCTAACACTTTATTTGTTTTATAATAAAGGAGGTGAGCCAACTTAACAAATAAGGTCCTATCAAAAGAATGAAGAGGAGTGACCACCCTATTAGTGGTCCTAATAGTGCTCCCAGCCCCGGCTCCCAGCTTCCCAAGGAGTTAAACCAGTAGGAGCCTGTCCTCCTGTCTCAATCCTGCTGGTTTTTCTGTTCTCAAAGCTGGCAAGTAATCTTTCCTAACAACACCAGACTTGCTGACTTTCAGGGTAGGAAATGGGACTAATTCCTTCCTATCTACCAAGACACTCGTCCAGTGACCAGACATCCATGCCTGATGGATGGGGCCCTTAACAGTGTACTTTATGGGATTGCAGGCTCCCTGCAGGCAGTTTGGGTCAGATGGAGCTGAGTTAGAGGGCTACTTGGAGACTCGCCATAGCCTATGGTGCAGTGCCACCAAGGGCGGAACTCAACCTTAGTTTTGCTTTTGTAGTAGCTCTTTTTGGCACCATTTGGGACAGACATACTTGTTGTTGGTTCCATACTCTTATTTCTACTTTAAACCTTCACATCCTGTGAAATAGGCATAATATCCTGGATGTCCCAACCTGGGTTGTTGGTCTGAACTGAGCATGCATCAAAATAAAGATACAATAAAGATAAAATAAAGTTGTTCCTGCATAGACATGTTATCTAGCTGAAGGGGCTGAGAGGGGCACTACCTGGTCTGGCTGAGAATCACTATGGGGTGAGTGCCATAAAGTTGGGTTCGGAACTCCCAGTGTCCTGAGTCTGCCAGGCAAGCATGGGGGTAAACAGCCTAAGATGAACACACAGGACAGAAGTAGCAGTCATTTTGACCCTAAGAAATGCGGTTCTGAGTACAAGTCCAACAGTTGTACTAACATAGAAGAGAACAACAGCGACCTTATGGGGGCCTTTATAGTCTTCTGGGGACAGAGCTCTGAACCCTAGAGTAAATGCCGAAGTTAACAACAGGAGGACGACTAGAAACCAAACTGGGTAGCCAAACATGAATCAACCAGGGAAGATGCTCCAGTATACAGTGTCGGTCCAGCTTTAGCTGTGTGTAGACCTGTCAGCTTCTATAGTAGTGGGAGAAGGGCTTTGATTGCATTATCTCCTCAAGGTGGACTTCAGGGAGGTCAACCCATCCAGGTAGGTTTTCCAGTAGTCGTTTGGATGAGCTCTCTTGATTTAACAGTGAGGGATCTCACGGCTGGATCTCAAAAACCTTCATTGCTGAGGGAATGGGCAAAATAATTATATAGGTGGATGGTAGGGGCTCTCCTTTTGAATATTTTACCCATGCTGGGTTGAATGTGAGTGGGGCAGTCCCTATGGGGATGACTGGCCTTTCATCTATGTTCTCAGGTATTTAAGAACATGTTTTTCCTAATTTTATAAGTTGTTCCTGCAGAGACATGTTACTTAGCTGAAGTAGTTCTCCCTGGAGACCGTTAATTATGGGTGGGGTTCTCCTGTACAAAACCTCAAAGACTATGTCTATAGTCCTTGAGGAGGGCCACAGGAAGCAAATCTATCCATAGTGTCTTGAGTTTTGGCAATCCTTAGTCAAGACTGACTTTAAAGTCCTATTCATTCTTTCAGCTTCCCAGAGCTCTGTGGCCTGTGTGCTGTATGTAAGTTTCATCTGATCTTTAATTCTTTAGTCACCTTGTGGGTTATTTCTACCACAAATGCAGGCCCATTATCACTGCCAATGGTTAGGGGCAGCCCACGTGTTGGGACGATTACTCTTAGTAAGACTCTGCAGACTTCAGTGACTTTTTCTGTTCCAGTGGGAAATTCTTCTGACCACCCAGAGTAACTACACACAAGCACCAGAAGATATGTGAAGCCCCTACATGGCTTGGTTCCTGTAAAATCTATCTGTAGGTCTTGAAAAGAACAAAGTCCAGCATGTTGGACCCTGGGTGGGGATTTAGGCCCAGATGGGGATTTATTCCTTTCACAGATTTGACATCTCTGACTAATAGGCACTGATTAAGGTTAACTTTGGGATACAATAGTAGCAACTCAGAAGCTGATTCATAGCAGTTTTTGCTCCTGAGTGATGTCATGACCTATTACCCAGGTGTAGGCCAGATTTTGAGGAACTATCATCTGAATGTCCAGTAAAGTCCAAGCAGCATTTGGGCCCATGTAGGACCCTTCCTGTTGTGCCCATTTAATTTCTTCCTTGGAGTAGCAGAGGTGTTCACTGCAGAGACTGAGGAAAGTTTTAGCATGCATCTCACATTGGGTTTCCAAGCTTTGTCCCAGATCATTTGTTCCCCAGGTGGAGCTCTCTGCTGCCCATTTTGTAGCTTCATCCACCTCGTGTTTCTGAGAGCGACAGCATCCTTTAGCTGTCAGCATCCTTTACCTCTCAGTATCCTTTAACTCTCAGCATCCTTTACAATGGGTAATGGCAACCTGTTGGTTACCAAACTACAGTCAGAGCTAGGAAATTTCATCCTTGTTTTTAATTTGTTTTCCTTCCACTGTGAGGAGCAATGGTCATCTTGTGGCAACCCATGGATATAGACAGTAGCAAAAGCATTCCTTGTGTCAGCAGAAATATTCACCTTTTTCTGTTTGGCCCCGTTCAGAGCTTGTACTAAGGCCCACAGCTCAGCCCATTGGGCAGACCAGTTGTGGGGAAGAGGCCTGGCCACGAGCACCTCTCTTGTGGTGACCACTGGCACCTTCCATTCTTGGCTAAGCTACTTCCGTATAAACAGGGTGTGCTCAGCATCAGAAAAGTGTTCCATTTGCAGATTGCCCGGCTAGCCAAAAGCTCACCAGTCAAAGTGATGTAGTCATGGTTGGGGTGTCAAGCTCAGTGTGCAAGAAGGTAGCCAGGTTGAGTGGCTTAGCCAGATGAAAGGTGAGCCTGGGGTTTTCACAAAGTAGTCCTTGACATTATGTAACATCACCATTTGAAAGCAAGCAGTATCCCCAATTGTTCAATAACTCCGGAACCACATGTGGGACTTGGACTGCCAGATTTTATCCCAGGATTAATTTTTTAGGAGGAAAGTTACCACTAGGGCCCTAAGGCATGTCATTCTTGGCCATGGAGTTCAAACTGATTGATAAGTACTTGATGGATCTTTCCCAAGACCCAGTCCTCTGAGTCAGAACCCACACTGCTACATGCCTCTGTTCATCAACAACCAGCCAAAGACTCTAGTCACATCAGGAATGCCTGGCTCTGAGTGACTGACAGCACTCATTCTACGGTTTGGAAGGATTCAGTTTGTTCTAAGGGCCAGCTTAGTAGCTATCTTTACATTCTCTTTTCCAGTCAGCACATCATGCAGAGGCTTAGCCTTTCTGGCAAACTCTAATATCCAAATTCAACAGAAACGCATGTGCCCAGAAATCCTCTATGCTGCCTTTTATTTTCAGGCCTTGGGATGGAACAGATGACTTTTTTTCTGATGGGAGCTTGGGCCTTTAAGTCCTTTTTCTGAGTCAAACCCCAAATTACATACTTTCTGTTCAAATATTTGAGCCTTCTTCAGGGCGACCTAATAGCCTATGACCAATAGGTACCAGAGAAGGCCTGTGTTGCCTTCCAGCCATTTGTCTTGCGTGAGCCACAGATTAGTATATCATCAACATACAGTATGAGTAGTTTCTTTCCCTTTCACAATGTCTATTGTATCTTTCGGATCTTATTTACTCTTTCAGTTTTGATAACTAGGATAATTATGCTACTGATTTCTATTAGTTCATTGAAAGGATGGTTAGTGTTTATATTGTTTCCTCAATCTTACATGCCTATATCTGATAATCTGAGTAACTACTTCAAAGATGACAATATGCATGTAATAGCCATTGTTAATTTCCTATCAACTTGTTTTAAAATTCTGTATCATTTTTATTGTTTTATATTATTATCTTTAAAACAAAAAAGAATTGGCAATGGGATAGCTCAGCAGTCTCAGTGACTTCCCAGCAAGCTCAAGGACCCAGGTTCCATCCCCCAGTACCACGTGCCATGCCAGTCCCCAAAACCAGGCGTGGTGATGCACACTTGTAATCCCAGTGCTGGGGAGGCTGAGATAGGAGGACCATTACAAGTCTGAGCTGTGTAGCAAGAGACTACCAAATAAGTAAATAAAAGACTTTAAATATTAAAAAAAAATAAAACAAAAAAGAATTGAAAAATAACCATACTGTATGAGAATAGCTAAAGTCTACATGATGAAACTGGGCCACATCAGCAGCCCATGTGTGCCCAAAAAGTGAGGAGGGAGTTCTTGAAATCTTGTGGTAAACAAGTCCAGGTAAGCTTTTCTGTCCCATCTCTGGGTCCTCCAATTCAAAGGTAAATATGGGCAACTCACAAACAGAAGAAAGCCATCTTCTTTTCTTTTTTTTTTTTCTTTCTGAACACTTATTACAAGATCTCCACAGTGTTTCACTGTTTTCTTCTCAACATCCTGCTCTGCGGCTTCCTTGGCTCTCTTCGCCCGGATGCCAGAGCCAGGCATTGGCACCGGCCATGCGCAGACTGGCGAATGCCTTGAAGTTCTTCTCTTCCTCTGCGATGACCCTGGCCTTCTCCTTCTTGTAGATGTTCCTGATGGGCATCACAGATCCTGTAGGCTGGGCACCCTATTTGCGTTCTTCAGCAGAGCTGTCTCCCTTTTGGGGGGCCGATGGCTTCCTGGGAAGAGGATGAGTTCGGAGCGGTACTCTTTCAGCCGCTGCACGTTGGCCTGCAGGTACTCGGTGGATTTGTTCCGCCGCCCTGGGTCCACCAAGATGCCGATGGTCCAGGCCACCTTCTTGTGAATACTGGCCACCAGCAGCTCCTCCAGACTGAAGCCCCTGCGGGCTCAGACCTTGGTGTGATATCAGACCGAGAGACAGCTCATGATGGGCCGGGTGGGTCGAACGCGGGGCGCGGGGCGCGGGGCGACGCGGCGCTCTTTTGCCTGCCGGGCCTTGAGCCTGTGGATCTTCTGAGCTGGCTGATTGAATCAAGCAACCACACGCCACTACCAAATCTTGTCGAAGTGGGGCTTCAGGATCATGCCATTCCGCTGGGCGCCATGACTGCCTCTTAGGCTGCTGATAGGCGGAACCAAAAAGAACAGCGTTGCAAAGCACCCTGGGGTAGAGAAGAAAGCAATCTTTAAGTCCAGACAGGTGAACCAGGTAACACCGGGGGGAAGCGGACCCAGGAACATGTAAGGGCTGGGGACTGTGCAGTGCAGAGCTGTGGTGGTGGAAATCACAGCACTGAGATCCTGTAACTGGCTATGTACTCACTATGCAGCCCAGGCTGGCCTTGAACTCTTTGGGATCCTCCTGCCTCAGCCTCCCAAGCGCTGGGATTACAGGCGTGCATGCATCACCATGCCCAGCACTGGCCACCAGCTTTAGGCTGAAGGGCTGTGGGGTCCCCTTACATCAGTTACTATGGTTGAATTGGGCTTGGCGATGTATCTTAGGAGCAGCCCTTCCAAGCCTATTAACCAGGAGAACAGCTTCTGCCAGGTCCTGCCATCTGCCTCATGCTGTTGTTTTTTATTTTCTCAATTCACAAAAACCCTTTGGGTGATTTGGAATAGTTGGATGGTGTTCAGTGAAGCCATCAACTTTCTGAATTTTCTTTCAAACATAAGAGGCAAACCAGGCAACAAAGGCCACACACAGTGGGGCCGGGGAAATAGTTCAGTAAAATAAGCACCTGCCTGACAAACGCAGGGTCCTGAGTTCAATCCCTGGTACTGCAACAACAAAAAAAAAGCCACAGTGACCATCTGTTGATTTCTGGGAGCCTTGGGCTTGAAGGGAATATAGATTTTGTAGGCTTCACAGAGTCTCTCACAAAATTTGCCTGGACTTTCCTCAGGCTCTTGAATAACTTCTGTAATCTTAGACATGTTCATTGGTCAGGGGAAGTTTCCCCCTTCTTTGAGCCCTGCAAGAAGAGCAATGCAGCACTGGTCTAAGGCCTCAAAGCCTTGCTATTTACAGTCCCAGTTAGGATGTGCTTGGGGGATGAACCTCAGAGGCAAAGACTCCATTTCAGCCAGGCTTGGGCCTTGTCTAGAATGTGGTGGCGTTCTTTAGATTTAAGCAGGGTCGAAAGGAGTTGCTAACAGTCATCTCATCTGGGATAGATGTGCAGCAGCAGCTAGGGAGGACGTAGAGTTTAAAACTGAGAGGCAGAGCAGAGGCAGTGGCTGACAGGGCTGTCAGTGTTTCTGGCCCTGTGAACAGCACCTGACGAGGAATCAGTCTGGGATTCAGAAGGTGCTGCAGTGGTTGTTGAAGGTGGAGCTATGGGATCTGGGAGGCAGGAGGCTGCAGTAGGGTGGAGCTCTGGACAACAGAAAAGATCCTGGAGCAGAACATGGATAGGAGACATGAGTCCAGCAGATCAGGAACAGAGCAAAGGGGCCACACAGAGCATGGCCGGAGCTGGCAAAAACCAGTGTGGGCTCTGAGATGCACTTTACAGGAGAGGGCTGCAGCGGTGGTACTTTCTGGCTGCAGCAGGCCTGAGAGGGTCTCAGGAAGTCTTGGGAGTTTTTTCTGATGACCAAGATGGTTGCTTGTCATACAGAGCACAGGCACAGAGCCAAGGTAGGAGGCTTTGACATGGGTTCAGCTAAGAATCGATATAAGGGAACTGGTTAGGTGGCCAGGCTTGGGGTCTCTTGCACCCCTCCAGACTTGCCCAATGGTCTCAACATTGAGATTTCACTTAGGTAGCCAAGCCAGGCACAGGTTGGGTCATCTACCTCATGGAAGGTCCAGAGCCTCTGAGGTTTCATTGTACTCCGTAGGTATCAGAGAATCCTCTTTTCAAGTTTTCTGCATACAATCAAGGACCACAGGTTTACTCTGGCTGGCACCTATCCTGTCTTCCTGTGGTGTATGTGGTATACCCTTGAATGGTAGCACAACAGACAAAGGGTGAAGCCCCTCACAAAGAGACTATTCAGATGACCTAAGCAGTCAGCAATCTTCACAGCCAGGGGAACCAAGAAATATGGTGGAAATCAGACCAAACACCAGAAGAAACAGCATCAAGCAGGTCTAGGAGAGAGTTTTTTACACTCATGAGCCTGACTGGGATCTCTCTCGAGAGTCAGAGTCCCACCCGTGGCAGAGTTTGGAACTTTTATAGGAAGAGTAGGAAGAGAGGTACAAAGATATGGCACATTGCGATTGGAGGACTGGGTGACATCATGAGTTGTTAAGGGAGTTTAAATACCTCAAGGCATATTGCAAGGCCATCAGTAAACAAGCATGGGATACACAAAGGAAGAAATGACCCATTATCAGGCTTTTCTGGACATGTGCATCTGATTTTGGTGGGCTTTCTGGTAAGGATTTATTTAAAATCTTAATTTCCCCTTCAGGAGAACTGTGGACACTTCAAAGAGGAAAAAGAGAATAGAATGATCTATAAAAAGTAAGGGACTGTTAGATTATGGTGGAGCTGGTGAGCCATGCGAAGGACCTCAGGTGCTCCTCTAAGTACCATGGAAAGTGACAGGAAATCTTAAACTTGGAAACGGTATGACCCCAAATCAGTCTTTTTTTTTTATTTTTCCTCTATGTGTTGGGAATCAAACCCAGAACCTCCTGCATATTAGGAAAGTTCTCTATCACTAAGTTATAGCCCTAATCCCTACTGATTTTTGTCTTTAAAAAGCATCCTGTATGTTCTGTGGAAAATCAGGAGAGGTGGGGAGAATCAGGGAAGGTTAATTAGAGGGACATTACCATAGTGTAGTGGAGAGATAATGGGAGCTTTGTACAGGAGAAAAGTTAACCTCTCGGAAATACATTGACTGATTGGTTGCTTGGTTGGTTTTCCTGGTGCTGAGGATTAAAACCAAGGTCTTGTGAATTCTAGGCAAACACCCCACCACTGAGCTATAGTCTCAATGACTGAAAATTTTTTAAATAAAAAACTTCCAGGACTCACAGATGGATTGGATGTTGGATAAAGAAAAGAGAATGGTCAAGGGGTGAATCCAAGCTTTAAACTTAGGAATGAGATGCAACTACTCAGAAAGGACAGAAATGAGCGGAACAGTTTTTAGGAAAGAAAGTCCATGTTCTTTATAAGCTCTTCAAGTCCATCCTGGTCAACCTGGCAACTTAGAAACGATCTATCTCAAAATAAAAATTAAAAAGAGCCAGAGAGTTTTTTTTAATGCCTATTAGAGCCTAAAATGCTGGTTAGGCCTTTGGTTCATACAAGTCTGAAGCTCAGAGAAAGGTCAAGAAGAGAGATGGTGCAGGTGGAGAAATCAGAAGTGCAGGTGGGATTGGAACTCATGGAGCCAAAAGAAAGCACCCACATGGAGAGGATAGGACACAAGAGAGAAAAAGGATAGGAGACTGGCCTGCAATTACTCCCTATTCTCCCCAAAAGTGAGAGCTGAGAAGGGGCGGAGAAGAAGCACCAGCAAGAGAGGAGGAAAAAAGAGACAATTATGGTGTCAAGACCGGAAATAGCAATGGCAGCCCGTCCAGAATCCAGACGAGTCAGCTGGGGAGAATGAGAACAGAAACCCAGGAACTGTGATGTGGTGTTCAGTAGCTTAGTTCTGACAGAGGGCTTTAACAATCTCCGCATGAGCGAGCTTGCTGTCTTTGTGGGCATCAGGTTAGGACCTGGGGTGTCTTTGAGCCTGTATTAGTTGTGGGGTTTGGAGCTGGAAGTGTCAACAATAGCGAATCTGTGTGCCAAATCGGAAGGAAAACAATAGCAGGAGGACTGAGCCGGGATGACAGCAGGGAGCAGAAGGCCCAGGCCTTGGCCAAGGGAAACTGGGAGATAGCAGAACGCTGAGAGAGCTGGAGAGGTGGTAAGCACGCTGACCAATGCGCGGGGGCCCAGCAGCACTCTGCAGGAAAGGACAGTCACATCGGTAACCAACCACCCAGTAGTCATAGCCCAGAGCACCGGAAGCAACCCAAGAAGCAGCAGGAAACAGAGCTGACAGAGGAGGGACCACAGTGGCAGACATACAATACAGAACACAGTGTCAGGCACACAGTGAGCTTCATTAATCATTATCATTATTGTTTTAGACAGAACGATACTCCCCTATACATAATGTGATCACAGACTTTTTCTAATTTACTAGCTTCCCAGTTTAAAAGACTATAAAGCAATTGCCTTAAGTTTTGACCCCACCTCACCCCAAATTACTCTCTTTACTGAATGAACTTTGTAATAGAATCACGTACTATGACTACAACTGAAATACGCCCAGGTGCTCCTCAAAGGTCAGGATTCTCTTCTCGTCTACCCTCAGCTCTGAGCCTGGCACCTACCCATGTTGCTAGGGAAGGAGATTAAATCAATAGGCCCTTGTGAGCCCTGGGGATTATCTGAGGATCTCATTCATGCAGGCTCTGCTTCTTCCCATTAATATTGGTAACCAAAAATATATATATATTGGTCACTGAGGGACGTCTACTCAGTATGTTGTGTACATGTTACTCTAGCCTCCTAATGTCCTAGTGAACCTATGGAACAAACCCAGAATGTCGCTGTGGTGGAATTTAATACAATCTTTAATTCCATTCATGTGCAAAATGTAGTCTGTGTTGCGAATCAGTACTGGGGAATAAACTTCATTGTGCCAGGACTCTCAGCTTACCAGTTTCCCCAGACCTACATGTCTCCCTGTGCTCAGAACCTGAGCCGGTTGCAGAACGGTGAGACAGTAAGGTGTCGCTCAGGACAGCGTACCCACCCATTGGCCAAGTAAAGCTGAGCAAGCCAATGGCAAAGTCAGGATGAGTTGCAGGAGCTGGTGGTGTCAAGGACCATACAGCTGAATGACTGTATTTGTCCAGCAAAATCTATGTGGACACCCTGCAGAAGTACAAAAGACATGGGAATCGCCGAGGGGGGTGTGCTATGGATAGCTGGGCTGCACCCGCCTAGAAAACCTGCATTAGCTTCAGAAGGTGGCAAGTTCAGAAAGGTTTGAAGTCAGTGTTAAGCCTTTTTTCTAAATCCTGCTGATGGTGAGCAGGGTAGCAGGAAATCCTAAAACAGCCACTGTTTTCTTTACATTGGCATTAACAGGCAACATGAAGGGTTTAAGAAAACTTTGTTGGAAATGTTCCACTTTGAACAGCAAGGGATTAGGTGTATATTCCGATTGCTTTCTCACCCGCTCCCTTTCCGAGAGGGGAGTTCACTCTTAAATTGAAAAGCAAACAGCCACAAAAGCGTTTCCAGGTACAAAACCACTGGGTATGTTCCGGCCTTTGGGTAGCGCCTCACAGGTCTCTAACCACAGCCGGTTTTATGTTCTATGCATCAATCCACACTCGTGATTGTTACCGTACACCTGTATGTCACTCGGAGGTTCACCCAGCTCAAGCAAATTATATTTTAAAACTGCACTGATCAAAAAAAAAAAAAAAAAAAAAAAAAAAGTTCAGGGAAAGGGATTTCCGAGCGTTCAAATAAAAATGTGCAGTGGAGCGCTTACTAAGTAAACAGAAAACATGGGCAGCTGAGAAATCAATTTAGCTGAACAAACAATGTTCCATGTAATGAACTACTAATTATCCTTTTATGCCATGTCAGTCTGAGTGATTACAGAGCTGTGCAGTTTAATTTGACGTTTGAGCATTGCCTTGCTCCATTAGCTTCATATAAAGCTACGACACATTGGGAGGGGTTCTGTATTTATCTGGAACTAAGTAAGCACCTGTATTAATAATAAGATGAGCATCTCTGAATCTTTTCTAAATTCCACTTTTCATATGAGGATGCATAAAAGACAGGGAACCTAAGGGAGAGTGGAGGTCAAATCAAGTGCCCTTCAGTCAGGGGATGAAACACCTGATAGTGTTTCCTGCCACGTGTGACATGAAATAGTGCCACCATGGTAAAGCTACTAGAAATGCCACCATCTCCTGGAGACTGCTAACCTGGCCCTCCAGGCCCAGGCTTCCCTCCGCTACCGGCCTGCAACCCGGACAGGCAAGAAAATTTTCTTTTTTCAATCTAGACTCTAAACAGCACAAATCCTAAAATCCTATTCCTTATGTCACAAGGAGAGTATTTTGTAAGGGAAGTATGAGTGAGAATCCTTGACATGACTCGATTTTCAGATATTTTCAAGTAGTAAGTAACCAAGGGTAGAAGTGTGACAATCTAGGCTTTTTTTTTTTTTTTTTAATTTTTGACTTTTTTTTTTTAATTCTATCCAATTGAACATGTGGATGGACTGTGCCTGCCATCGGCCCTGCCTGAGCTAACTTGTGGTAGGTAGAGAAAGCCAAGAGGTACAAGGCGAATGCTTCGAGGAAGCAGGCTTCAGCATCTGTGCGCTTGCTCACTTGCTACATCACTGAGCAAGGCCGTCGCAAGGCAGAGCTACTTTGGCTATGCGTTGAGATCACCTAAGGACCTTAAGAGATGAGGGGGAAGATACTGGGATGCCATCCCGGAGAATCTCATTTGTTGGCCTGGGAAAGTCATTTTTTTATTATTTTGTTTTGTTGACATTATTTTGAATTGAATTTTTTTTCTATACTTAGGGTCTACAGGATGTACAGGGTCTCACTAGGTAGATCGGACTCACAGTGATTCTCCTGTTTTCAGCCTCCCTAGTACTGAGATTACAGGCTCGTGCCACCACGCCCAGTCTCAATCAGTGACTCAGCACGTGTCAGGGGCGGGACCAGCACGGCACGCCAGGGATCGAACCCCAACTGCTGCAGCAGGCGTTTTAGTTCACTGAGCTATCGGGCCATCCCTAAATTGAATTATTTTAATTAAATCAAAATTATATGTATTTATGGAAAATAGTGTAATGTTTTGATATATGTATACAATATAGATTTTTTTTTTTGAGGCTGGTCTCAAACTCATGACAATTCTCCTGAGTGCTGGGATTATAGGTATGTGCCACCATGTCCAGCCAATGTAGAATGATTAGATCAAGCAAATTATCATCCATCACTTTCCATCACTTTTTGTGGTAAAACATTGAAAATTTGTTCAACTATTTTAAAATACACTTTTTTTTATTTTAAAGAGAATAAAAATTTAAAAAATTTAAATGATTCAAAATTTCAAAATAAGATGATAGGAAATCAACAGTGGTTGTCATATTGCATGTTGTTATCTTCAAAGTAGTTGCTCAGATTGTGAGACACAAACATGCAAAATTGGCCAGAAAAAAATCATTAACTA